>SNQJ01S0029673.1:45473-105342 GCA_010110895.2 Picea sitchensis | reverse complement strand
GCCACTCGCCAACTGAGTTTCTTTTGTGCGACGTGCCCTTCAGGATGCACCACGTGCTCCAAGAGTGCCACTCGCCAACTGAACTGATTGGTAGACATCTATAACCCCTGGAGTCAACACTCCGCCAGGTGAACTTGTGGGCGACTAAGGGTTCTAAGGAATAAGGCCCTCCCCTTATTACGCGCCCCTTAGAATCATCGTGATCGACTGTCGCAGTCTCCCCTCACGGCATCGTGGATCCTCTCGAACTAGGTAATCGTTAACCTACAGTTCGAGCCACGACGGGAGTGCTAGTAGGCGGTGGCAGGGTTGTTGTCCAACCCTCTCCCTCAACCTCTCTGGAATCGTGTGTGGCCCCTTTACTCCATATGTGAGTCTGGTCGACAAGCTATCGTCAGCCTACATCATCAACAATCATGTCAGAAATGTCAACATCAAATCATCAAATCAAATGAAAAATCACAGTAATTATATCAACCCAAAAGCACACTCCCTGACTCAGTCCGGACTCCAAGGGGGTTCTACCGATGCCTCTGCATCCTCAAGGTCAAAAACCTTGCACACTCAATAAAACCGAGACAATAGCACCTGTCTACATCAAATAGTAACACATCATGGCGTCTGTCAATCACATCATAATCAAGTAATAATGGTCTAACATCATAAAAGTCCAGATCACTTGCGAGCAAGTGTCCTCAAATAATAAGTTTTCTCCATGCGCCAGAGCGGGATGTTACAATTAGTGTGTTGTTTCACCACTTAAGTAAGGAGATAAGATAATTGCAATTTTTCTCCATATTGGATCTCTATGAGGATTCTTGGAAAATTAGTATTATTTCATTTAGAATATATTTTTGTGTTTAATTTTTTTTGTCGGTGCAATCATTATATTAGTTAGTAATTTTAAATGATCCTTGAAAGATCTTGTATTAAATGCCAAATTTAACTTGTATTAAATGAAAAATTTAACATATAGTCTTTACATATAGTATCAGAACGAGGTTCCACTCTGCGACAACAGACTCGTTACGACTTCCAATTATTTATATTTAATTAAAGATGTATTCCTAATATAAATTGATTTTTTTTATGGAAGGTATCATGGTTAGAGGACAAAGGACGAGTAGACTCTGAGGTGTGGGAAGAAGGGGTATGCTTCCTCCAAGTGCATATACACCCGAGGGATGTTCTCCACAAGGAGAAGAGAAACTTATCGAGCAAGAGAAATTTCTAGTGGGCAATGTCATGGGTAGGATGAGGTCTTTTCAAAGGATTTCAGAGGCATTGATAAATCACCTTGATTGTGATGAGGGAAGGGAGTATGTACCTAATGAGGGTTTGCAACTCCCTCATGTAGTTAGTGATAATGTTCATAAAGAACTCGAGAAGGAAAATTTTCTCGAGTTCTGGGGTTCCACAGATGGTTTAGCTGTCGAAGCTTGGTTGGAGAATATGGCATTTTTTTTTGCATTGTGTGATTATACCTCCAACATGAAGGCTCGTATGAAAATATTACAACTTAAAGGGAGTGAGATACTTTGGTGGAAGACAATTTTTCCATAGTTGAATATGGCCAATAAAGACATGTATTGGGAATTGTTTGATAAACGATTGCAAGAGAGGTACCTATCTGATGATTTTATTGAGAATTAACTTAATGAATTAAATACTTTACGAAATTGTAGTCATACAATACCTTATTATGAGGCTATGTTTATGGAGTTTCTAAGACATGCTCTGCATCTGAAAACTAAAAAGTTAAAAGTGAATAAGTTTGTTTTTGGTCTCAACTAAAACATTTGTGATAAGGTGAGGATCTTGATGCCTCAAACTTTGCACAATGCAGTACATAAATCTTTTATCGTTCAAGAAGAGTTGAACAATGGGGTCAATATACAACTCCTTCTAGGAAGACAGGACACACCCCACTTAGAGCATCACAACAAAATACACTCATTAGAAAGACTTCCCGACAACGTGATACACCTAGAAGACCTTTATTTTCTACACCATGTAGATAGGTTACCAATCAGAGGACTCCATATAGAGAATCTTCGCAATAGTAGTTGTGCCATCCTCAACAACAACAAAAATATAGATCTACTTTGCAGAATAGATCAGGACCTCAGAACCATAGACCAATAGATTATTCCTCTCTATCTAAGAGCACATGCCCTAAAAATAGATGTTGGACTTGTGGAGAACCCCACTATAAGAGATATTTTCCTATAGAAAAGGGGAGAAATTTTGGATCAATAGGAAGACGATATTAGGATATCTCAACAAGGCCCAAGGATTCATACAACGATGAATAACCGCCGGGATGAGTATCAATCTACAATGACCGAGACTTCAGGTATGATATCACATCAACAATTTAGTATTTTGATCGATCCAACAACTACTAAGAGTTTACTTTATAGTGTTGCACTCAAAATAATTAAGGTGAAGGAAGTAAAAGAAGATGATTTTAGATATGTATAATTGGCATCTAGAGCCAAGCAAAAAGTTGGAGGAAAGCTTAAATATTGTAAAATTAATTTGGGTGAATTCATCGCAAGTGTAAACCATTTTTTAACAACCAAGGGATCCTAGAACATTGTGATTGGAATGGATTTCTTAGAATCGCACGATGCAATACTCGACTGTAAGACAAAAATATTAATCTTAATTGACGATTTGGGACATAATAGAGTAATTGTAGGAAAAAACCAAGGAGTATTGCTAATATTTAATACTTCCCTACAATTGAAGAAAAATATGCACAAGATATGTAAGATGTATGTCATATTAGATAAAAAGTTTAGTATTTTGATAGATACATGAGCTACTCAGAGTTTCATTTCTATCGTTGTGTTCAAAATAATTAAGGTGAAGGTATTCGTACAAGATGACTTTATAAATGTAGAATTGGCATCTGGAGCCAAGAAAAAAGTTGACGGAAAGGTTAAAGATTGTACAATTAATTTGGGTGAGTTCATCGCAAGTGTAAACCTTTTTGTCACAACCTTGTGATCCTATGACATTGTGATTGGAATGGATTGGTTAGAATCACATGATGCGAGACTTAACTGTAAGATCAAATTATTAATATTAATTGATGATTTGGGACAGAATAGAGTAATTGTAGGAACAAACCAAGGAGTATCTCTAATATTTATTACTTTGCTACAATTGAATAAAAATATGCATAAGGGATGTAAGATGTATGCCATATTAAATCTTAACAAAAAGGGTGATGCGGAAATATTGGAAGAATTTCCAGTATTATCAGAGTTTACTCATGCTTTTCCTAAGAAACTATCGGGTTTACCACCAAATAGATAATTGGAATTTCCTATAGATCTAAAACCTGGAACAAAATGAATTGCTAGAGCAGGATATCATATGTCAACACCTGAATTGCAAGAGTTAAAGATGAAATTGAAGGAGTTATTATATTTGGGACTTATACGTTCAAGTGTATCATCATGGGGTACACTAATAATTTTTGTAAGAAAGAAGGACAGATCGTGGTGGATTTGCATTGACTATCATCAATTAAACAAATCCATGATCAATAATCAATACCTATTATCGAGAATTGATGAATTATTTGATCAAATGAAGGGAGTGATAGTGTTTACAAATATTGATTTGAAATCGAGGTGTCACTAGTTGTTAATCAAGGAGGAAGACATTCCTAAAACAACATTTAAGACAAGATTTGGACATTATGAATTTACATTATTACTGTTTGGTTTGATAAATGCGTCGGGTGTATTCATGATTTTAATGAATGGGGTGTTTCACGAGTGCCTATAGAAGTGTGTACATGTGTTTATTGATGATATATTAATTTACCCTCAGACGAAAGAGGAGCATGACAAATATATGATATTAGTTTTACAGTGCTTAAAAGAGAACAAGTTATACGGAAAGTTGTCAAAATGTTCTTTTTATTAGATGACGATTCACTATTTGGGACACATCACCTCTCGAGAAGGTATCGCTCTGGAGCCAGTGAAGGTACAGGATGTTAAGGAATGTCCAACACTAAAAAATGTACAAGAATTATGTAGTTTTATGGGATTATAAGGTTACTATAGATGCTTCGCCTAATTTAAAAAAAAAAATAGCAAATTGAATTATGAAACTGCAAAAGAAGAATAAAAAATTTGTATGGTTAGAAAAATGCACTGAAGCATTTTATTATCTGACATAATTATTAACAATATCACTAATACTGAAGGTTCTCGATATCGAAAAGGAATTCTTGGTATGTACTAATGCATCCAAGGAAGGATTGGGGGGATTACTAATGCAAGAAGGTCGCGTTATCACATATATTTCAAGGAAACTAAGAAGACACAAAGAGCATTATGGAAAACACGATTTGGAATTATTAGCGATTGTTTATGCCTTAAGAGATTGGATAAATTACCTTGTTGGAAGGAAATTCAAGNATAGTTGATTGCAACACATTTTTACCCAGAGTAACTTGAATGCATGAAAAATACATTGGTCACAATTTTTAAGTGAGTATGATTTTAAGATCACGTACATTAAAGGAACAGTTAACATAGTAGCATATGCGTTGAGTTGAAGAGCCCACATTTTCTCGGTAATACCCCTAAAGATGAGCCTTCTAGAAAATATTTTAGCATTACAGATTGATAATGACCGGTACAGGGTAGTAAAAGACACTATCGGAGAAGATACCATGATTGTACCAATATATGAGGGATATTCCTTAGACAATGATGTGATACTAAGATATAATGGCAGAATTTATTTACCACCAAATGATGAATTGAGAAATTTAATTTTAAATGAAGTTCATCGAGCAGTGTATATGGCTCATTATGGAGTCATGAAAATGAAGGAAGATATTAAACGACTATTATTTTGGAAGGGGATGAAATATGATATAGTTAATTATGTGGCGAGATGTATTGAATGTCATCAAGTGAAGGACGAACATATACATCCAATGTGATTATTACAACCACATGCTATTCTTGAATCAAAATGGGAAGTCATATCGATGGATTTTATTGTTGGATTTCCATCGATGGCAAGGAGACACGATTATTTTTTTGTAGTTGTCTACACGTCGATGAAGAGTGAACATTTTATCCGAGTTTGTATGACATATCAAGCGCCTGACATAGCTAGAATTTTTGTTAATGAAATTGTGAGATAGTATGGTGTAACGAGAAATATAATATTCAATCGAGGATCGATATTCACTGGACGTTTTTGGACTAATTTCCAAGAGGATTTGGGAACATAATTAAATTTCAGTACATCATATCACCTTGAAACAGATGGAAAAAATGAAAGAACGAGTAAAATTTTAGAATATATTCTTCAAATGTATGTGATGGATCAACAAAAAATGATGGGAATATTTTTTACCATTGGTAGAATTTTCGTAAAACTACAATTGTTAGAGGTCGATAAAGATGACACCTTTCAAGTTTCTATAGAGATAACCATGTCAGACACCTTTGAGTTGGGATCGACTAGAGGATAGAGTCCTGGTGGGACCATAATTGGTGCAATAAAGATGATTCCTCATTCCTTAGTAATCCCTTAGTCTCAAACAAGGTTGACAAGTAGAGTATTGACTCCAAGCGTCCGACAACTTCCACACTAATTCAAATCGCGAGTGACACTCTTGGATCACGTAGGTGCGTCTTGAAGGGCACATATCATGAATAAATTAATAAGGGAATAAAATATCTAGAATACCATAGAAAATAAAACAAATATTTAGAATTGATTAGAAGAGAAAATAAATTACATTAAGTTATAAACTGGAAACATAATAAAATAAAAGTCTAAAATGGTTATGTATAAATGAATTTATATTAAATGGGCATAAGGAAAATTTTTAGACCAAATAAAACTATTATAGGGAAAATAAAATATTATCACATGTGCACAATGTATGCATGAAATTATTAAAAGTAAAATTTTAATTAAAAAGAATTTTTTTTCATGAGATAATGGGTTGTCAAACATAGAGTTAGAATCCCAAGTCAAACTAGACTCTAAATCCTATTTAAGAGCAGATTTGTAATCAAAATCCAACTATAAATTAGTTAGGAGACAAAATAAAGGAGAAATTGGGCAACTAAGTAACAACTAGGAGAACATCTAGGAACTAATTGTGGATGTGAGGGAAAATGAATAATTACTTTCATTTATTACTCATTTACTAATATGATGATTATTTTATCTAACAATTACTTTACCACAAGTAATCCTTTTATTAGTAAGTGAACCGAGTCTTTTGTACCAAGTCAGTCAGTTCTATCTTAGTAAGCTAATAACGGGTATGATGGTATTATTTAGAATTGGTGTATGAAAGACCAATATTCTCTGTCTATACTAGCTAAAAGCCATCAAAACTATATGTCTTCAGTGTCACATATCCAAATGAAAAAACCTTACAACTAGTATATCAAAGCACAAGACGTTGAAAATATTGAACAACAATCATCCTTTGATTCTAAGAAATGATAGTTGGTTGAATTTGAGAAATAAGTTCTCTAGTCATAACATCATATTTACCCCCAACCCATGATGATAACATCAATAGTAGTGGGAAAATTGTTAGTTGGAGGTTGACACTTTTATTCTATTAAATTTCCCTTGCATGTGTCTAGATCACCCATGCAAACTAACTTTTGTTTTTTTTTATCTCTACAAGTTATTTGAGTTTTCGCTAATATTTGTGATCATGTAATCATTCTCAAATAAAACCTGTTATTTGTATATTGGTTTCCTCAAAGAATAGTTCTTAAAAAGGACTGTTAAAACTAGATAATGGATTCTTCTAAGAATTGGCGTGACTACAATAATCTAACTCACTGTAGTTACGCTTAACGTGTTAGGATCCCTTTTGACTATTTATTTCTCAATTCTCTCTCATCCTGATGATAGATCACGAGTCACTAATCTGGACCGCTCTCTCTGAATTCAGAGATTTCATGTGATGACATGTTGGCATTCATTATCCATCCAATCAAAACACACACTCAACAGAAACCAAGCCATATCCCTTCACAGAGATAATGAGAAAACATGGAAATGTATTCATTTTAGAGGCTAGTAAATAAAAACAAATAACGGCTTGCAGACAAATGAGAAAACATGGAAATGTATAAATAACGTTGGAAATGTAGAGAACATAAATAACGTCTTGCAGACAAATGTATAAATAACGTTGGAAATGTAGAGAACATAAATAATGTACAAATGAGAAAACATGGAAAACATGGAAATGTAGAGAACATAAATAACGTCTTGCAGACAAATGAGAAAACATGGAAATGTATTCATTTTAGAGGCTAGTAAATAAAAACAAAAGGTCTCATGTTAGCATCATGGGTTGAGATAAAGTTGAGCTTAGGACTATAGAGCTTATTTCTCAAATTCAACCAATTGTCATTTCAAAGAATCAAAGGAATATTGGTGTTCAATATGTTCAACGTCTTTCTTGCTGATGGATTGGATGTGAGGTTTTTGCATTTAGATATGTGCCACTAAAAACATATATTTTTGATGGAGACATTGAGTTGATTTCTTTTATCCAGAATAAAAAGAGAACAATGGTCTTTCATCCACCAGCTCTAAAGAGTTTCATCGTAGTTGTTATTAGTCAACTATAGTAGAATTGGACAACGTGGTAGAAAAGTGTTGGTTCACTTACTTAATAAAGGAGGACTTGTGGTAAAGTAATTTTGGACAACGTGGTAGAAAAGTGTTGGTTCACTTACTTAATAAAGGAGGACTTGTGGTAAAGTAATTGTTAGATAAGATAAGAACCAAATTAGTAAATCAATAATAAATAAAAATAACTTTTCAAAACCTTTTGTGTATGTGTACTTGACGATCGTTCATTGAGTGAGCTAATATATATCTTTACATTCCCTGATTGTAGAAACATTTTCTTATCCTAAACTATAAAAGATTTGTTTAGACAATCCAACGAATAAACTTCCTTTCACTGTGGGTCCATATTTTGATGTTTAATGAATCTTAATTTAGTATAATTATGTAAATTATTATTGTCTCAAGCTTGTAAACCTGTACCTTGTAGTCTCTCTTAAGTTAAATTCAATTCAGGTCGGCAAATTTTCAGGCGTGGTTATTCTAGCTAATAATAGATCCTTTCTCTAACACAGTTGGCCAATTTATGAATCAAGTAATAGGAATATGTTTCTCTCTTTCCCTTCATTCCAAGTAACTTTTAATTTATAAAGTATTTTTAACCTTGACTCGGCATGTAATAATTTTGTCAACATTATGTTTTGTCTTTTGGTATTTGACAGTCAATTATGTTTGCGGATGCTATAGACCTTTAGTTGGAAATTTGTTGGTTGATTATATTAATTGTTCGTGTAAAGTGTAACATGTTTTGTGTTAATTCTGTAGCCTCTTGGTTGTAAAATCTTCTATACATAAAATCTTCTATACATAAAGTACTTGAATTTTTTTATTTTTTGAGGTTAATTTAATATATTTTGTTAATTTTATAGGTTTTGTTTCTTCATTCCTTAAATCATGTATAGCATATACAATAGAACTATATAATACCTTTAGCATAGGGGATTTACTGATACAAATAATGACTTCATTTTAATATGTAATTTTAATTAGACTGAATTAAATTTGACGTATGAAGGGTTCTTAATCGAGTTGACCATTCTTTCACCACATCATTAAATGATGGATATAATTAATAGATGAATTGTATTGATAAGAGTGATATTTCAACAATGTAGAATCTTACAATAATTAAATTGATCTTCTTATATGTTTGTATTATTTGAGTTTAAATCTATACAATACAACTTAATGGCTTGTAATTTGATTGGAAAGTAATGTATCATCTAAGCATTTATATAAACCATACACAATTAGTGTGTTGTTGTTCCACTTAAGTATGTAGAGAAGGAAATTGCAATTTTTCTCCATATTATGTCCCTATAAGGATTCTTGGAAAATTAGTATTATTTCATTTAGAATATCTTTTCATGATTAAATTTTGTTGTTGGTGCAATCATTGTATTAGTTAGTAATTTTAAATGATCCTTGAAAGATATTGTATTAAATGAAAATGTTACCTAATGATTATTGTTTTGATGACATTCTTTGTATTCACTTACTCATGGATGTAAAATTTATAGAGGGTCTTTACATATGGTATCAGAGCGAGATTCCACTGTGTGACACCACACTCGTTACAACTTCCAATGATTTATATTTAATTAAATATGTATCACTGATATAAATACAATTTTATTTATGGAAAGTATCATGGTTAGAGGACGAAGGACGAGTAGACATCGAGGTATGGAAGGACGGGGTATGCTTCCTCCAAGTACATCTACACCCAAGGTATTTTCTCTATAGGGAGAAAAGAAAACTACCGAAAAAAATAAAGTCGTAATAGGCAATGCCATGAGTATGATGAGGTATTTTCAAAGTATTTTAGAGGCACTAACAAATCACCTTGATCGTGATGAGGGTAGGGATTTTGTACCCATTGAGGCTTCACACCACACTCCTATAGTTAGTGGTAGTGTTCATAGAGAACTCGAGAAGGTAAAATTTTTCGAGTTATGGGGTTTCACAGATGGTTTAACTACCAAATATTGGTTGGATAATATGGAAATGTGTTTTGCATTGCGTGATTATACCTCCAAAATGAATTTTCATATGGCAATCTTCCAGCTGAAAGGGAGTGTGATGCTTTGGTGGAAGACACTCTTGCCATAGTTAAATATGGCCATTGAAGACATGTCTTGGGAATTGTTCAAGGAGTCATTCCGAGAGAATTACCTATATGATGAGTTCACTGAGTGTCAAACTAATGAATTCAACACTTTATGATAGGGAAGTTCTACAGTACCTAAGTATGAGGTTAGGTTTATGTAGTTTCTAAGATATGTGTCGCATATGAACACCGAAAATTTAAAAGTGAATAAGTTTTTTTTTTGTCTCAACTACAACATTCATGCTAAGGTGAGGATATTGATGCCTCGTAATTTTCACAATGTAGTACAAAAATATTTTATCGTTGAAGAAGAGTTGAAAAATTGGGGTCAAGTTAGGACTCCTTCCAGGAAGATAGGATAGATGCCACTTAGAGCGTCGCAACAATAGACACCCATTAGACAAAATTCTAGGAAATGTGATACACCCATAGCGTCTATATTTTATACACCACGTAGACAGATTTACTCCATATAGAGCACCACCACAACAACAACCACCTCTTCCTCATTAGAAACAACAATATATATTTGTTCCATAGAATAGATCAGAACGTCAGAACCCTAGACCAAGATATTCTTCCTCTAGATCTAGTTGCACCAGCCCTAAAAACAGATGTTGGCCTTGTGGATAACCCCACTATGAGATATATTTTCCTATCGAAAATGAGAGAACTTCTGGATCATATGGACAGACGATAGTAGGATATTTGGATAAGGCCCATAGGATTCATGCAATGGTGAATAACCGCCAGGATGAGCACCAGTCTATAGTGATAGAGACTTCAGGTATGATATGAGATCAACAATTTGGTATTTTGATAGATCCTAAAGCTACTGAGAGTTTCATTTTTAGTGTTGTGCTCAAAATAATTAAGGTGAATTAAGTTGAACAAGATGATTTTAGGTATGTAGAATTGCAATCTCGAACAAGTAAAAAATTTGAAGGAAAGGTTCGAGATTGTAAAATTAATTTGGGTGAATTCATCACATGTGCAAACCTTTTTGTCACAACCTTGGGATCCTATGACATTTTGATAGGAATGGATTGGTTAATATCGCATGATGTGATACTTAACTATAAGACAAAAATATTAAGCTTAATTGATGATTTGGGACGAAAAAGAGTAAGTGTAGGAAGAAACCGAGGAGTATCACTAAGATTTATTACTTCCCTAGAGTTGAAAATAAATATGCATGAGGGATGTAAGATGTATGCCATATTAGCTCTTAATGAAAAGGATGACACATAAATTTTCAAATACTTTCCAGTAGTATCGAACTTTGCTAATGTTTTTCCGGAGGAAATATCGGGTTTACCACCAAAAAGAGAATTCAAATTTACTATAGATCTAAAACGTGGAATAAAACCAATTGTTGGAATGCCATATAAGATGTTGACACCTGAATTGCGAGATTTAAAGATGAAATTGAAGGAGTTATTATATTTGAGACTTATACGACCGAGTTTATCACCGTGGGGTGCACCAATATTTTTTGTAAGAAAGAAGGATGGATTGTGGAGGCTTTGAATTGACTATTGTCAATTAAACAAAGACACAATCAAGAATTGGTACCAGTTACCGAGAATTGATGACTTATTTGATCAAATAAATGGAGAGACAATGTTTTCAAATATTGATTTGAGATCGAGCTATCACCAATTGTGATTCAAGGAGGAAGACATTCCCAAAACAATATTTAATACAATATCTGGACGTTACAAATTTATTGTATTATCGTTTGGTTTGACAAATTCCCTGGGTATGCTCATGAGTTTAATGAATAGGGTGTTATGTGAGTACTTGGACAAGTTCATACATGTATTTATTGACTATATATTAATTTACTCTTGGAAAAAAGAGGAGCACGCCGAACATCTGAGATACATTTTACACTACTTAAAAGAGAACAAGTTGTATGGAAAGTTGTTGAAATGTTCTTTTTATCAGATGAATATTAACTATTCGGGACACATTATCTCTGGAGAAGGTATTGTTGTGGAACCAACTGAGGTAGAGGATATTATGGAATGGCAAATGCAGAAAAATGTACAATAAGTACGTATTTTTATGGGATTAGAAGGTTACTATAGACATTTCGTCGAACATTTTTCAAAAATATCAAATCCAATTACGAAAATGTAAGAGAAGAATAAGAAATTAGTATGCTCATAAAAATGCAGTGAAGCATTTCAAAATATTAAATAATTATTAACAACACCAATAATGAAGGTTCTAGATATGGACAAGGAATTTTTGGTATGCACTGACACATCCAAGGAATGATGGGGGGATTACTAATGCAAGAAGGTCAATTTATTGCATATATTTCAAGCAAACTAAAAAAAAATGAAGAGAATTATGAAACATATGATTTGGAATTATTAGCGATTATTTATGCCTTACGATATTGGAGAGATTACCTTATTGGACAAAAAGTTAAGTTGAAAATTAATCATAGTTGATTGCAACACATTTTTACTCAGAGTGACTTGAACGCATGACAAAGACGTTGGTCAGAAATTTTAAGTGGGTATGATTTTGAGATCACGTACATTAAAGGAACAATCAACAGAGTAGAAAATGTGTTGATTTGAAGACCCTCCATTTTCTCATTAATACCCCTAAAGATGAATCTTTGGGAAAATATTTTATCATTACAGATTGATGATGACTCGTAGAGGGAATTAAAAGACAATATCAGACAATATACCATAATGATACTGAGATATGGGGGCTATTCCTTAGATATTGAAAGGGTACTAAGATATAATGGGAGAATTTATGTACCACCAAATGATGAATTGAGAAATTTAATTTTAAACGAAGCTCATTGAGGAGTGTATACGGATCATCCTAGAGTCACGAAAATGAAGGGAGATATTAAACCACTATTCTTGTAGAAGGGGATAAAATCTTATGTATTTAACTATGTGGTGAGATGTCTTGAATGTTAGCAAGTGAAGGATGAACGTAGACATCCAATGTGATTATTACAACCACATGTGATTCCTGAATTGAAATGGGAAGTCATATCGATGGATTTTATTGTTGGATTGTCATTGACAAAAAGGACATACGATTCTATTTTTGTAGTTTTTGACACGTTGACAAAGTGTGCATTTTATCCCAGTTTGTATGACATATCAAGCACGTCACATAGATAGAATTTTTGTTAATGAAATTGTGAGATAGCATGTTGTAACAAGAAAGATAATATCTAATCAAGTATCGATATTCACTGGATATTTTTGGACTAGTTTCCAAGAGGCTTTGGGAACACAATTAAATTTTAGTACAACATATCACCCCAAAACAGATTGACAAACTAAAAGAACAAATCAAATTTTAGAAGATATGCTTCGAATGTATGTGATGGATCAAGATAAATAATCAGAAGAATTTGTACCATTGGTAGAATTTACATACAACAACAGTTATCAGAGTTTGATAAAGATGGCATCTTTTGAGTTTATATATGGATAACCGTGTCAGAAACCTATGAGTTGGGATCGACTAGAGGCTAGGGTCCTAGTGGGACCGAAAGTAATCCAGAAAATGGAATATATCGTGTGAATCATAAGGAAAAGGATTAAGAAAGTGCAAGACTAAAAAAAGAGTTATGCGGATGCGCATCATATAGACCGTAGTTATGATGTCGGTGATAAAGTGTTCTTGCAGGTGAAGTCACATAAGAGTTCGATAAAAATTTTAAAGGGTGATAAACTCTCTCCAAGGTTTGTGGGACCTTTCGAGGTTGTGGAAAAGAAAGGACCCCTAGATTACCGACTAGCCTTACCTGATTCTTTGAGGCATATGCACGATGTGTTTCATGTTTCAGTTTTACATCATTATATATCAAATCCATTACATGTTATTGATATGAGTTCATTGCAGGTATCAGACAGGGGTGATCTCATAGCAGAGCCAATCCGCATATTGGACCATCGCACTTGACAACTACGACGTCGATTTTTCAATCAGATCAAGGTCCTTTGGAATAGTTATAGTTCACATTCTTCATATTTGGAGAATGCACATGAGATGTGTCAGAAATTTCCATATTTATTTCGAAAGTTTGATAGATAGATTAGTAAAAATTATATTATTTCTTTAATTGTTAGATTGTACAAACTTTGGGACAAATTTTTAAAAGAGGGGGTATATGTAACATCCAAATTTTCAATGACCACATTTTCATAAAACAGATTATTCCTTGAGGAAACCTGTGTGCAAGTGATCCAGCTAAACATGGTACTTTATGATTATCTGATTTGGTTTATGAGTTAAAGTTTATGTTATAATTAAATGCTGAAATTTTGATATGTTATTTATATTTGTGTATAGCATTTATAGATATTATGATAAGTTTTCTTGAGTGTGCAGGAAACATAATGCGATGATGATGTTGATGGCATTGACAAAACACCTTGGATTCTAGATTGAGTCAGGGAGTGGACCAATGAATTTGTTTATGAATACTTGATTTTATTACGCATGTGTTAAGATGATGGTTTTAGTCATTGATTTCATGTATGAGATTTATTAATATTACTTTTTTAGTGGTTCCAGGTATGGTAAATCTTGTTAATCTGAATCACATATGGAGTAAAGGTGTTGTACAAATATATCAAATTGATCAGGGAGAGGTGTGGGAAAATCCATGTCACAACCTAATAACACTCATGTCATTACCTAAAATGAAGGTTAACGATTACCTTGTTCCTTAGAGGTTCACAATGTCATAAGGGAATACTGAGAAAGTCACTCACAAGTATTTTTGAGGGGCACAAAATAAGATGGATTCCTTATTCCTCAATAATCGCTTAGTCTCACATAATATTGACAAGTAGATTATTGATTCCAAGCATTAGACAACTTCCAAACCAAGTCAAATGGCGAGTGGCACCCTTGGAGAACACAATTGCGTATTGAATGGAAATTCACAGGAATAAAGTAATAATGGAATAAAATATCTGGAAGACCCTAGAAAATAAAACAAATAATTATAATTGATTAGAAGAGAAAATAAATTATATTAAGTTATAAACTAGAAACATAATAAAATCAAACTCTAAAATGGTTATGTCTAAATAAATTTATATTAAATCGTCTTAAGGAAAAAAATTAGACTAAATAAAACTATTATAGGGAGAATAAAATATTATGACATGTGCATAATGTGTGCATGAAATTACTAAAAGAAATTTTTTAATTAAAAATAAATTATGTTCATGACAGAATGGGTTGTGAACATAGAGTTAGAATCCTATGTCAAACTAGACTCTAAATCCTAACTAAGAGAAGAGTCCTAATCAAACTCCAACTGTAAATTAGTTAGGAGACACAATAAAGGAGATATTGTGGATGTAAACGAAAATGCATATTTATTTTTATTTATTACTCATGTACTGATCTGGTGCTTATGTTATCTAACAATTAATTTACCACAAGTTATCCTTTAAACAGTAAGTGAACTGGGTCTTTTCTACCATGTCCACCATTTATACCATAGTTAACTAATAATGATTATGATGGAATTCTTTAGAACTGGTGGATGAAAGACTAGTCTTCTCTATTTATGTTGGTTAAAACCATTCAAGTCAATATCTCCATCAGAAAGATATGTTTTCAGTGGCACGGATCCAAATGAAAAAACATCACATCCAATACATTGATGAACAATACATTGAACATATTGAACAACAACCTTCCTTTGATTCTGTGAAATGACGGTTGGTTGAATTTGAGAAATAAGTTTTGTATTCCTAAGATCAACTTTATGACAACCCACTATGCTAACATCAATAGAAATGGGAAAAGGGTTAGTCAAAGGCCAACATTATTCTTTTGTTGAATTTCCCTTGCACCTGTCTAGATCACCCATGCAAACTAAATTTTATGTTTTAACTCTACAAGTTTGTTCAGTTTCCACTAATCTATGTGCCCATGCAATCATTCTCAAATAGAACCTCTTATTTTTATATTGTCTTCCTCAAATTATAGTTCCTAAAAAATATTGTCAAAACTAGATAATGTATTCTTCTCTTTTCGTTCGTTCTCAATAAATTTTTATTTAGATAGGATTTTTAACCTTGACTTGACATGTAATAATGTTGTCAAGATTATTTTTTGTCTTTTAGTATTTGACAATCAATTATGTTTGTGTTGGTTCTGGAGCCTGATTATCTTTCTGATTTATAGGTATTTTACTTTCAGCCGTGTTTATACCCCATGAAGTATTTACACCCGAGAAGTATGTACACTCTTCCACGCGGGGGAGTGCAGAGGGGGGGTACCCCCTCTGCGGGATCCGAGGGGGACTATCTCCCCAGCTGGGGGGTCTGGGGGCAAGAGGGCCCCCAGCAGGGGTTCGGGGGCGAAGCCCCCGAAGCAAAAATTGCCTTATAAAAGTATATTGTAACTTCATTGTAAATATGGACCGTTCATTATAAGGTCGCAGATCTAATGGTAGAGATTATGTTAGGTTTTTTTTCCCTAGAGATCTAATGGTAGAGATTATGCTAGGTTTTTTTCCCCAGAAGGCAACCCTTTATGAGGGAAATGTATTGGCGGCTAGCGGATGATGGTGAATATTGTATTCTAAGAGAGGAGACCTGTGAGAGAAAGAAGAGGAAGTTACAACGTGGTTTTGTTGTAGGTGGTATCCTATCATTTATCGGATAATGATAAAGGAAGGACCTAGTAATTTCTCCGGTGGATCGAAATCTACAACGGTGAACCATGTAAATCTGTGTGTCTCTTGTTTTGTGTGTCTTCTGTGGTTTTGTTTCTACATTTGTTATATTTTATTGCTCTCATGGGTCCTGCTTTTCTAAATAACCGGTATCGAATGAAGGTAACTCTGGGCAGAAAAGAGGGTTCCCGGTTCGAGTGGAAGCAATGTCTAAGATGGAAAGTTTAGGGTCGAAATTTAACAACCAAAACTACCGTCTATGGAAGATGCGATGAAGACTATTTATACAAGCGGATCTATTCCTACCATTGAGCGTGGGAGTAGAAAAGAAAACCCATGGCCATGAAGGATGAAGGATGGGAGATTCTTGATGAAAGGATTCAGGAATGATATGGTCGAGCCCCGGCAAAGGTTGGCGGCTTTCACATTTCCAAAACAAAAGACAAATCTGCTGGTTTGATGGACGCGTTGTCCAAATTGTATGGAAAACCTCGAACACGAATAAGGTATTTCTAATGAAGAGATTATTTAATATGAAGATGTCGGTTGGGTGGGTCTATTCCGCATCATTTAAATGATTCTAATATGGTTACTAATCAAATAAGTTTTGTAAAGTGGACTTTGATGAGGTTAGGGATCTCTAATCTTGTGCCCATTGCCAAAAAAGATGGAAATGTATTTGGTCATGGTTAGTAACTCGCCTTCCGGGTTCAAATACTTTAAAATTTGATGATGTTGTTGGTGTTATCCTTAGTGGAGGAAATGTGGATCGAAAAATCATAGGTGAGACATCAAGAAATGCTTTGAACATGGAGAACAGTGGGAAGACAAAAGGATAGAGGAAAGGGCCTGTGAACCGCTGAAATTCTAGGAAGGAAGATCCAAATCTAGACTCGAAAATATAGAGTGTCTGTGGGAAGAAAGGACATCCTAAGAAATACCGCAGAGCTCCAAAGAAACAAAGAGATGGATAGCGTGAGAGAGAAATCAAGAAGCAAATGTAATGTGTGATGTTACAAGATGCTTTGATTATTTCCAGATAATGTTTCGAAGCCTTTTAAGTAGTAGATCTCAGGAGCTTCATTTCATGCCACACCCCTATAGGAAACATTTTCTATATTATGTTCATGCATCTTGATAGGTTCATTTGGGTGATAATAAACCATGCAAAATTGTTGGAATGGGAAAGGTAAAAATAAAGCAACTAAAATGGAACCAATGGTTGTTGAAAGAGGTAAACATGTTCTAGATTTAAGTAAAATATGATTTCAACAAAGGGCTGGTGCAAGGGAAGGTTGTATATCCATATTTACAAGATAAGACGGAAGGTCATCAAAGGATCATTGGTGATAGCGAAGGAGAGAATGTAGGTACATTGTATCTATGTACCAGTAATAATCGACTCTTCTATATCTTAGCTTCTACAGGAGTGGATACAACACTATGGCATCATAGGTCGGGACACATGAGTGAGATGGTATGCAACCTTCACAAAATAAACTTTTTTCCAGATCTTAAACAAATTGATTTGGACTTCGTGAGCATTGTGTTTATGGAAACAAAAGAGAGTCATATTTCCGAGAGTTGGAAAAGAAAAGAAGAATGAAAGGTTAGAGCTTGCATGCTGCATGGGCTGGGGACCATCTCGTGTATCATCTCTTGGTGGCTCTCTATTATTATCCTTACTTTTATTGATGATGCAACTAGAAAACTTGGTTTATTGCATTCGACAAAATCATGTTTTGATACTTTTTAAGAAATGGAAAGATTTAGTTGAGAATAAGACATGAAAAAGCTTGAAGTGTCTCGATCAGATAATGGAGGTGAATACCGCAGTTAAAGGAGTTTGATGATTACTATTCATACCCATGGGATTCAGAGGAAAGAAGACATTTCCACGAATACCACAAGAAAATGGTGTCAGAAAGAATGAACATGACAAACGTGGAGTGTGCAAGGAGTATGATTGCATGTTGGTTTGCCCTTACATTTCTAAGCGACAAGAGAGATACTACTGCTTACTTCTAATAAACGTAGGACCTTCAAGCTCTTTGAATGGTAGAATCTCCAAGGAGGAATGGACAGAAAAAGGTAAACTATTCTTTTTGAAAACTTTCGCCGTGAAGCATTTGTCCATATATATAAAGAAAATAGAACAAAGCTTGAGGCAAAACTAAGAAGTGTACCTTATTTGATATGGTGTTAATGATTTTGGTTATCGCTATGGATTATGAAAATAACAAAATCATTAGGAGTAGAGATGTCATATTCAATGAGAAGGTCATGTACAAAGATTAGCTGCATGGAAAGAAACAACAAGAAACAGAAAACAAGAATACATAGTTCTGATGAGATCATCGAAAAAGAAATTCCAAAGGAACCGTAAAATCAAAATGTACAACAACAGAGAAATAGGCACCCTCAACACCGCAAGTGTTGTTAGAAGATTCACCAGAAGTTGGCATACCTCCTCAACGGTACCTCCTTCATTATATTATTTATTGTTGACTCCATTCGTGAACCGTATCGTTATGAAGAGGTAATGCAAGTAAACACCAAAAAGAAGTGGGAGCAAGGCATGAAAGAGGAAATGGATTCCTTGGAAAATAACCAAATCCTGGGACTTGGTTGAGTTGCCTGCTAGAAAAAGAGCATTGCGTAATAATAAAATGGGTTTACAAGTTGAAGGAAGAACACGGAGGAGAAAAAGATGTACAAGGCTAGACTTGTTGTAAAGGGTTTGCACAAAAGAAAGGTATATATTTTACGAAATATTTTCTCCTATTGTTAAAATGACTTCAATTAGAACTATTTTAAGTCTGTGGCGAGAAGATTTGCATCTTGAACAGCTAGATGTAAAACAACTTTCCATGGGGATTTGAAGCTGAAGAGATTTATACAGCAGCCTACAAGGGTATGAGGTCAAAGGAAGGAGAATTTGGTATGCAAGTTGAAGAAGAGCTTGTATGGCCTAAAGCAAGCTCCAAGGAAGTGTAGACCGTTTGGATGTGTTTATGACAAAAACAGGGTTATAATAGATGTCATTATGATCACCGTGTTTATTTTAAAAGTCTAGAAAATGCCTCCATTATCTTTCTATTATATGTAGATGACATGTTTAAGGTGGTCTAATATGCGTGATATAAATGTGCTCAAGAAGAAATTAGCCAATTCATTTGTGATGAAGGATTTGCAGCACCCAAATCCTTCAAAGAAAATCCTTGGTATGAGAATAACAAGAGACGTGAAAAATCGCAAACCGGTATCTCTCCCCTCGAACCAAAGAACAACAGCCAGCTCACCAAACCTGAGCACCCTTACGCCTTCAAATCCGTCCACTTTGGCGGTCCATCCCCAGCACCTGCCCATACTAACGCGCACCCGCGATGAAAGGCGCAGATGACGTGGCGCGGGATTCCTACCGCCTGAAACGTCCTGCCCACGGCATAGCGCCAGCCGAATGCCGCCATCACCTCAAACGTTAGCACGCCTTCGCTACAGAGGCTAGTAAAGAAATGATTTGGCTACAAAGGTTTATGGAGGAATTGGGAAAGAAGTAAAAGAGGAACAATAGGTTGTAATCGTGATTACCGGAGTGCCATTCACTCCTAAATAACCCAGCCTTCCATTCAAAGAATAATGCGATATATTGTTGAGGTACCACTTCATATCCGGGCCTAGAAGATGGACAATTGAAGATGGAAAGATACACACTAGACAGAATAATGCAGACATGTTAACAAAGAGAGAAACTGTGGAGAAACTAAGTTCTTTAATTTAGCTTGGTCTTCAAGAATGAAGATGAAGATGAGAAATTTTCCTGGTCCAAGAAGGTTCAAAGTCCAACATATACAAAAGTGGAGTTTTGGAGATCAATCTCCAAGTGGGAGATTGTTGGTCAGGAGCCCTGATCATCTTCCTAATTTATAGGTCTTTTTACTTTTAGCCATGTTTATACCCCCATGAAGCATTTACACCCTGTGGCATGTACACTCTTCCATCGTGCTGGGAGTGAAGAGGGGGTACCCCCTCCGTGATAACCGGGGCTCATGCTCATCCCCCTGGGGGTCTTGGGGGCGTTGGTGAGCCCCTGCCAGGGGTTCAGGGGCGAAATCCCCAAAGCAAAAATTGCCTTATAAAAGTATATTGTAATTTCATTGTAAACTGACCGCTCATTATAAGGTCAGTCAGATCTAACAAGAGATTATGTTAGGGGTTTTACCCTAGAAGGCAACCCTTTATGAGGGAAACATTCCTACTATGATGTGAGTGATTATTGTATCATGAGAGAGGATAATCGAGATAAAGAAGAGGAAGTTACAACGGTTTTGTTGTAGTTGTATCCCTTCATTTGTTAGATAATAATAAAGGAAGGACCTGGCAATTTCTCTGGTGGACGTAGCCCACACTGGGTGAACCACGTAAATCTATGTCTCTCTTGTATTGTGTGTCTTCTGTGTTTTGTTTCTGCATTTGTTTTATTTTATTGCTCCGCGGTCCTGTTTGTCTAACAGTTTGCGGATGCTATAGACCTTTAGTTAGGAATTTGTTGGGTGATTATATTAATTTTTCTTGTAAATTGTAACATGTTTTGTGTTAATTATCTAGCCTCTTGGTTGTAAACGCTTCCATACATAGTGCATAAGTATTTGGAAACTTCATTTTGTTGGGGTACTTTAATATATTTTGTTAATTGTATAGGGTTTGTTTCTTCGTTCCTTAAGTCATGTATACCATATACAATAGAACTATATAATACCTAGAGCTTAGGGATTTTGCTGATATAAAGAATAACTTCATCTTAATATGTACTCTTAATTAGACTAAATTAAATTTGACGTATGAAGGGTTCTTGATCAAGTTGACCATTATTTCGCCACATCATTAAATAAAGGATATAATTAATAGATGAATCATATCGATGATAGTGATATTTTAGCAATTTAGAATCTTACAACGATTAAATTGATATTCTCATATGTTTGTATTATTTGAATTTAAATCTATACAATAGAGTTGAATGACCTATAATTTGATTGAAATGTAATGTATCGGCTGCGCATTTATATAAATCATACACAACTAGTGTGTTGTTGAACCACTTAAATAATGAGATAAGACAATTGAAAATTTTCTCCATATTGCATCCCTATGAGGATTCTTGGAAAATCAATATTATTTCATTTATATTATATTTTTGTGACTAAATTTTGTTGTTGGTGCAATCACTCTATTAGTTACTAATTTTAAATTATCCTTGAAAGATCTTGTATTAAATGACAAAGTTACCTTATGATTATTTTTTTGATTACATTCGATGTATTCTCTTACTCTTCGATGTACAATTTTTAGAGGATATTTGCATATGGTATCCGAGCGAGGTTCCACTCTGTGACACCAGACTCATTACGACTTCCAATCCTTTATGTTTAATTAAAGATGTATCACTAATATAAATAGATTTTTTTTATGGCAGGTATCATGGTTAGAGGATGGAGGATAGTAGACGTCGGGGTGCAGGAGAAATGGGTATGCTTCCTCCAAGTACATCTACACTCAATGGATTTTCTCCATAGGGATAAGAGAAAATTATCGAGCAAGAGCAAGTTGTAGTGGGACATTTCATTGGTATGATGAGGTATTTTCAAAGTATTTTTGAGGCACTGATAAATCAACTTCATTGTGATTAGGGTAAAGAGTGTGTACCCAATGAGGGTTTGTAGTGCCCTCTTGTAGTTAGTGGTATTGTTCATAGAGAACTCGAGAAGGTAAAATTTCCTGAGTTATGGGGTTCCATGGATGGTTTAACCATTGAAGCTTGGTTGGAGAATATGGCAATGTGTTTTGCATTGCGCGATTATACCTCCAACATGAAGGTTCATATGGCGGTATTCCATATGAAAGGGAGTGTGATCCTTTAGTGGAAGACACTCTTTACACAGTTGAATATGGCTATTAAATACATGTCTTGGTAATTGTTCGAGGAATGATTATTAGAGACGTACCTATTTGATGATTTCATTGAGTGTCATCTTAATGAAATCAATGCTTTATGATAGGGAAGTCATACAGTACCTTAGTATGAGGCTAGGTTTATGGTGTTGCTAAGATATGATCTGCATATGAACACTGAAAAGTTAAAAGTGAATAATTTTGTTTTTGGTCTAAAATACAACATTCGTGCTAAGGTGAGGATCTTGATTCCTCAGACTTTGCACGATGCAGTACATAAATATTCTATCACTAAATAAGAGTTGAACAGTGGGGCTCAAGGTAGGAATCCTTCCAGGAAGACAGGACATACACTTAGAGTGCCACAGTAGCAAAAACTCGTTAGACAGACTTCTAGGCAAGGTTATACACCTAGAAGGCCTATATTTTCTACACCACATAGACAGGTTACCAGTAAGATGAATTTTTATAGAGAACCACCGCAATAGTATCCATGTTATCCTTAATAAAAAAAATAGTATATATATGTTATGTAGAATAGATCAGAACCTTAAAACTCTAGACCAGTAGATTACTCCTCTGTATCTCAGAGCACCGACCCTAAAAATGGATGTTGGACATATGGAGAACCCCACAATCAAAGAGATTGTCCTACTGAAAAGGAGAGAACTTTTGGATCAACATGACATATGAAAGTTAGTTATGGGAAACACCCATAGTACTCATGCAGTGGTGAATAACTATTATCATGAGCATCAATCTACAGTCCTCGAGACTTCATGTATGATATCAAATCAACATTTTAGTATTTTGATAGATTTAAGAGATACTAAGAGTTTCATTTCTGATGTTGCAGATAAATAAATTAATGTGAAGGAAGTCGAACACGATGATTTTAGATATGTAGAGTTGGCATCTAGAGCTAAGAAAAAAGTTGGAGGAAAGGTTAGATATTGTAAAATTAATTTGGGTGAATTCATCGCAAGTGTAAAACTTTTTGTCACAAACTTGGGATCCTACGACATTATGATTAGAATGGATTGGTTGGAATCACCTGATGCGATACTTAACTATAAGACACACATACTAAGCTTAATTGATGATTTGGGACAGAATAGAGTAATTGTAGGAAGAAACCAAGGAGTATCACTAAGATTTATTAGTTCCCTACAATTGAAGAAAAATACGTGAAAGGGATGTAATATTTATTCTGTTTGCACTGAGAGTCACCCTCAGATTGCATGAGGATAATCCCCGTACCCATCAAAATATTTGGTGGATGTTGGTGTTATGGATGGAGGTCAAATGAAAAAAACTCGATATAAGAATTATTTTAATACAGGAACTGGACAAGAAATGGACAGGGAAGTGAGGGCCTCATTAACTTCAGTTAGTGATTTGAGTTTAAGTGCAAGTAGAAGGAAGACTTAGTGAGAAAGGTGGACAAGTCTGCCATGGGAATCCAACTTTCAAGCATCTTGGTGAAGAAAAACTCAGGATCAAGAACACTCTTCAACTTAAGCTTCAGACACTAAAATGTGTCATAGAAACATAATGATAAACCCTACATCAAAATGAAACTACAACAAATCGACTGGATCCTCCATGCCTGAGCCTTTCAGTGTAAGGGGGAATAAGGTAACAAGGAAGATGACTAAAACTGGTCAAAACAATATTGTAATCATACCTACATTACAATAGAACTACAACCCTTGACTGGATCCTCCATGCCCAAGTGTTTTAGCACAATATTTACAAAGAGATGAGAGAAGTTGAATTATATTAATGCGAAAGTCTCAAATTTGATACATAACCAGAGAACAGTCCTAGAAAAGTATTACAAAATAGGGAGCTCTGCTCAACCAGTTGACGACATTAACAAAATATCAAAATGATCTATTTATATTTAGACCAACACCCTAGTGCTAGGAGTGTGACCTAGCAATTCCATTCAAATCTTTGCATCTCAACATTCCTCTGTTAGAATGGGCATGTTTCCTTCTGTCAGATGCAAACCAGGTTCAACGAGGACCCGTAAAAATCTGACCATCGGTGTACCTTGCTGACAGTCCGACGTCCTCATCCATAACTATCGAGCCTTCCATTTATGGGCTGAGATGAGGTTTTAGCTACCAACCCCTGCCTCATTAACTAAATCTTCATTGGTATTTGAGCTCGACGGGACAAATAGTTCGCAGAAGACCACCTGTCATAATTGGATTGGGCGCTGAGGTTGTGGAAGTCAACCCTCGCTCATTGGATAACCTCTCCTTGGGATTGGAGTGTGATGGGACAATTGTCGGGCGACCACTTGTCAACCTGGGATAGGACGTTATATGAAAATGTGAATATCGAGGCTGTGAAAAGTGGTAAGGACCTTCACCACTTTCGGGCTAGATATGCACCTCCTTTCGACACGTCGCCTCCCTGCAAAACCATTGTTTCGATATCGGCCCATCCTTTGGATTTTAACGTCCATGCATTTTGTGGCCCCAATATGATTAGCGATCGTTGATCTCAAGGGGAGCTGATATCTGGGCGCACCAGATACTTTTAGTGCCCCTGCTAAACTTTTATCCACCCGCTAACTTTGGAGACCTTCCATCTGCATTTAGAGATAATGCCACATCGAAAATGTGTAGGGGGGAAAATGCCATTGTAATTTCCTTTGCCTGCTCTGTGCGATAATGGTTGTCACCTACAAACTTGAAAAACTGTATGTGATAACATATTCCAGTATGTGATAAAATGGTGACGCAGAAATATTGGAATACTTTCCAGTAGTATCGAAGTTTGTTGATGTTTTTATTGAAGAACAATTGGGTTTACTTCCAAAAAGAGAATTGGAATTTACTATATATATAAAAACTGGAACAAAACCAATTGCTAGAATGACATATCATATGTCACACATGAATTTCAAGAATTAAAGATGCATTTCAAGGAGTTATTAGATTTGAGACTTATACATTCGAGTGTATCACAATGGGGTGCACTAGTAATTTTTGTAAGAAAGAAGGAAGCATCTAGAGGGTTTACATTGAATATCATCAATTAAACAAAGACACTATCAAGAATGAGTACCTGTTACTGATAATTGATGACTTATTTGATCAAATGAAGGGAGAGACAATGTTTTCAAATATTGATTTGAGATCGGGATATCACCAGGTGCTAGTCAAGGAGGAAGGCATTCCTAAAACAATGCTTAAGACAACATTAGGACATTATGAATTTATTGTATTACCATTTGGTTTGACAAATTCCCTGAGTGTATTCATGAGTTTAATGAATATGGTGTTCCGCAAGTACTTGTACAATTTTGTACAGGTATTTATTGACGATATATTAATTTACTCTTGGATGAAAGAGGAGCAAGAGGAACATATAAGATTAGTTTTACAGTACTTAAAACATAACAAGTTGTACAGAAAGTTGTGAAAATGTTATTTTTATCAGATGTAGATTCACTATTTGGGACACATTATCTATGGAGAAGGTATCGTTGTGGATCCAATGAAGGTAGAGGCTATTATGGAATGGCCAACACTGACAAATGACAAATTATCACGTTCTGATCGATTTCCCAAACAGGCAAAACCTCAAACTAGTCAAATTCAACTGGACGTACTGCTGATGGCAACAATACGATAGGTGACATTAGCATGATGTCATGATGATGTTAACAAGGACACATGGCAACATGAGGAGGTAACACATGTGACTCAGTTTTGGATTTTCGGGTTGAGTTGGACCAGTATAGAATTGACATGTGGCACTGTACCAATGAAACATGGTAGTCGATACATGACGTGGCCCAATGACAGGATGAAATGTGGAAGTATGAATGACAGGTGGTTGTATGAATGCTGACATGGAAGGGTGACTGGGTTGTATGAATGTTGATGTGGCAGGGTGACTAGGTTGTACAAAATATGACATGGCAGTTGACTCAGCAGGTGACTTGGAAGTACGAATGCTGACATGGCACGACACATGGTTTTACGATGGTGATGTGGCAACTGACTATGCATGATGATTGTGCATTGACTGGGTGTTGACTATACCATATATATGAATCACAAGGCAATGTGTGCACTAATCATAGGATGCCACGTGGCACCCCATATTTTTCCAATGTTGGATAGGAAGAACGTTTGTTGTGACTGTGTCGGGCTTGAACCCCTGACTTCCGACACGAGATAAGGACTACACAAAATGTTCTATCCACATGGGCAAAGGTGGTTCATGGTTACATACCTAGCTGAATTTTTTTTTAAAGTTGAATGGTAGCACGGTTTTGTGGGCTAAGCCCTAGTTGGAGGGGGCCAATGAATAACAATAGGCACCCAATGTGATTGGGGGCTACGAACTAGGATCCAAGCCAACATGAGGGTGTGTGAGGGTTAAGGACCAAGCCACATGGCCATGCACGCGACCAGAGGTTTGGGATGGATCAGAGGGATAGCGCCAACATCTAGCCCAGGGCCACATTATGCCCTCCTTATCATCAGGAGCCTGAGAGAAGGGGGTTGCGCCTTGATTTTTTCCAAATTTGGGTTTTTAACTATATATTAAATATTTTTAGTGATTTTTAATGTTTCTTTTGGTGTATTTTTCCCAAACTTGAGGACTTGGATCCCTTTTTAAGGCCAAGACAGATCTTGGGAGGAAGTTGGGACAAGGATACCAACTCAAAATATATATAAACCAAGGGTTCTTATCAGACATACAGAGGTTCATATTTTCATAATGATGATTATTTTATGAAGCTTGAATCCATTTTTATTCAAAGAAGCCATTGAGGAAGCGAACTTTGCAGACCAATTCCAGAAGCTACGCTCAACCTTTTTCAGTGTCATCAGTTGCGTTGGATTCTTGATGTCTAACAAAACACAAACAAACTATTTTGTAATCCTTTAGACACTTTTTTGATGTACTTTTGAATCATTTAAGAGAAATAATAAAGCCTCACTCACTAAGACAAAGGCCCAGAGACACAAGCAATCTTGCCGAACTCTGTTAATAACTATTATTTTATGGTTTGTTGTTCTTTGTGCTTATATTCTGATCTACATTTCCTTATGATGGTTGCTATAATATCTTATTAACTTCTTCTTATTTCATTAATTCCTGATTGGTAATTGTACACATGCCTAAAAATTATCCAAGTCTTTAAAGATCATTTTCAGATCAAGTGGTATCAGAGTAGGTTGATAGTTAGTTTTTGAGTTTGCATGATTACCAGGGAAAATATAATTCATGGTGAAGGTCAGCTTGTGGAAGGGGATCCTGATATTGGATTGAGAAAGGGTACTTCTCAAAGTGAATATATGGCATCCGAAGAAGTCATGTCTCAGAAAGAGATAGAGTTGCAAAATACTTTATTCGACATGTCTGAGATGGTAAAGGTATTACATGACGATTAATTGGAAAGGAAGAGGCCTTTCTAGGGGGAATATTCCAAACAAGAAAAGTGTGTAGAAGGAGAGGATCCTCCTAAACCTCCTCCTTCACCTCCTTCTTCTCCATCAACTTCTTCCTCTTTAAGAAAAATTTCAAAATCCACCGCAAGAAAATATTCCCATAAACATAAACATGATATGCCTTTACTTAAGCTTGATGTGAAATTTTAGTTTCCCATGTATGATGGTGAAGTCAATGTTGAGAGGCTTGATAATTGGGTCAGAGAGATGGAAGTTTATTGTAGTGTGCAACAAATCAAATATGAGGCAACTCAAATCAAGTTTCCATCACTTCTTTCTGAAGGCACAACACTCATCTGCAGGCAGAGTAAGTTGCAAAATGGCACGCAACAAGATGGTAATGTATTTCCATCATAGAAAGATTTTGTATTTTCACTTAGAAATAAATTTAATCATTTGGGTTATAAAGAGAATGATTTAATTGAATGGAAATTCCTTAAACTAAGAAAGGGCCACAAGGTGCAAGAACACAGAGATGAATTTCATAAGATAGAATTAATGTTAAATATTCCATTACATACCCAAGAAACTCGTATGAAGTATATAGGAGGTTTACCTGCACATATTCATAATACTGTATTTATTTTTGGACCTACTAATCTTGGTGAGGTTTATGTTCAAGAAACATACATTGAAGTAGGGAAAATAAGATTTGGTGTATCAGGGGAATCTTCTTCAAGGAAAGAGTAAAAAAGAAAGGGGAATGGAAAGAAATCAAATTCAACAACAATAAATTAAGAGAAGCTCTCTTGCAAGAATTGCAAGAAAGAAGGGCATGATCATGACCATTGCTAGAAATTGCATCCAAAGAAGAGACAAAAGTGGTTCAAAGAAAGGAAAGGGAGGCAAACAATTGCAACAATAACAAGCCCAACAAAATTGGGATATGATTAAGGTGATGAGACTAAAATCACAGTAGTTGGTTTGACAAGTAAAATTGGTGATGGATATGATTCTAGAAGTAAGTTGTTTTACATAAGGGTGATAATGAAACACACTAAGATCAACACATTGATAGATATTGGATCTCAATCTAACTTGATTTCAGAGGAAGTGGTTAAAAAATTGGGATTAAACACTAAGATGCATCATAAACCTTACTCACTTAAATGGATAAGAAACAATCATAAATTTCACATAACAAATAAATGCACTTTAAAGTTTGCAGTTTCATAAAATTTTGTGGATGAGGTAACATGTGATGTGGTGCTACTCAATGAATGTGGAATGGTCTCAGGCATCCCTTATTTGTATGATCTCAAATCAATCTTTTACAAGGAACATAATCAATATAACTTAACTGAAGAAGGAAATGAATATGTTGTACATGCTCATCACATAAAATTAAATCAATCTATTCAAGCAATGAAACAATTAAGGAAGGCAACTTATGAAATCAACACACCTATAATTGTGTCAATTAAAGAAATTGATCTTAAGCATGAACATGAGATGGTTGTAGAATGGAAGTTAAATCATACTTTGCATCAAGATAAGATAATTCTGTGCAAGCACTTCAAACATATTAGCTCATTTGCATTCATATTTATGATGTTATCGCTACTAATGTTTTCAACATGGATGGTAGTGGCTTCAGTAAGATGTGAAAGAGTACAAGTGGCTAACAATATGTTTTTCAGTTGTCATGGTTGTTTTTCAATTTATTATGACGAGACAGGTGCATAGAACATAGTTTAAAGACAAAGGACAAGTGGGGTATCCTACAACGCACTTGATGACTAGTTAATTCCCTTTTGGAGGACCAAAAGGTCTTAGTGGGGAGACCTGATCCATGATCCAAAATGGATCTCAGAATCAAATTAAAGTAGCACCATTGCGTCCATATTATCGCGCTGATTCCAACCATATATTGTTTTTCCCGAATGGACATTGTATGGAAAAGTTATCATTTTTTGATCGATTTCCCAAACATGCAAAAAGTCAAACTAGTCAAAGTCAACAAGACGTACTACTGATATCAGCAGTATGACAGGTCACGTCAGCATGACATCATGATGATGTCAGTAGGGACACATGGAAGCATGAGGAGGTACCAGTACAAAATTGACACGTGGAAATGTACCGATGACACGTGGCAGTATGTAAATGATGTGGCCCAATGACAGGCTGACTTGTGGTAGTACAAATGACATGTGTCTTTACAGATGTTGACGTGGCAGAGTGAATAGGCTACATAGATGTTGACGTGGTAAGGTGACTGGGCTATACAGAAGTTGACATGGAAATTGACTCGGTAGGTGACTTGGAAGTACAGATGTTGACGTGGTATGACACGTGGATGTATGGAGGTGACATGGCAGCAGATTGTCCATGGTAACTGTGCATTGAGTGAGTTTTGACTGTACCATATGGATGAATCATAGGGTGACACGTATCCCAATTAGAGGGTGCCACATGACACCTCAGATGTTGGCAATGTTTCCTAGGAAACAAATTTGTTGTGATTGCATAAGGATCGAACCCCTAACCTCTGACACATGCTAAGGACTACACCAAATGAGCTAGCCACATGGGCAAAGGTGGTTCATGGTTAGACTCCTGGATGGATTTTGTTTTAAAGTTGAATGGTAGCGTGGTTTTATGGGCTAATCCCCTATCGGAGGGGGCCAATGCATAACACTTGGCACCCTACGCAACTAGGGGCTATGAACTAGTATCCAAGCCAGTAGGAGGGGGCATGAAGGTTAAGGACCAGGCCACATGGCCATGCAGACGACCCAAGGTTTGATATGGATCTAAGGGCTAGGGACAAAGGCTAGCCTAGGGCCACATGGTGCGCTCCATAAGACTAGGAGCCTGGGAGAAGGGGGTTGTGCCCTGAGTTTTTGCAAATTTGGGTTTTTAACTATATATGAAAGATTTTTAGTGATTTTTAATGTTGCTTTTGGTGGATTTTGCCGAAAATTTAGGATCGAGAGTCCTTTTTTAAGCCAGATGTTGGGAGGAAGTTGGGAGGAGGATAAAAACTCAAAATATATATACACTAGGGGTTCTTAGCAGCATTAGACAAGTTCATATTGGAAGAATGTTGATCAGTTTATGAATCTTGAAGCCATTTTTATGCAGCGAAGCCATTGAGGAAGAAAAAATCAAGGGTCAATTCTGGGAGCTACGCTCAACCTTTTTCAGTTTCGTCAGTTGTGTTGGATTCTTGAGGTTGAGAAGAACACAACCAGACCATTTTGTAATCCTTTTGACACTTTTATGATGTAATTTTGAAGCATTGAATAGAAGTAAGAAAGCCTCAGCCACTGAGAGAGGCCGATAGACATAGGCAATCTTGTCGAACTCTATTAACAACTTTGTTGTTATGCTTTGTTGTTCTTTGTGATTATATCCTGATTTTCATTTTCTTATGATGGTTGCTATAATATCTCATTAATTTCTTCTTCTTTCATTAATACCTAATTGGTAATTTAACACGTGCTTAAAAATTAGCCAAGTCTTTAAAGATCATTTTCATATTATCTTCAAAGGAACAATCCAAAAGGATTTGAATTTACCATGTTTTCTCTTGTCTTTCCTTTGTGCATCCCATTTGAGCACTAGGTCTCCTAGATGAAAATCTTCTTTCTTTACCTTCTTGTCAAAATCTTACTTTATCTTATGTTGATGGCTTTGTTCTTTATCAAAGAGTTTCTCCCTAGTTTGTTGTACTTCCACTAGATGATGCATCCTCTTGATCATATCATCTGGTTCTCTTTGTTGGTATTGAAGAAAATTTACCACATGTATTGTAAGTTGAGAAGGAAAAAAAACCTCAGTTCCATTCGCCAATTGAAATGGATTAGTACCAATTTATCTCTTGGTGGTTACTCTATTTTCCCATAGAGAAAACATCAACCTTCAATCCCAAGACTTTTTGTTATCCTCCAACAATTTTTTGATGATCTTAAATAAAACAATTTTAGAGGATTCTGGCAAGCCATTACCTTGAGGTTAATAACGAGTAGAGTGAATAATTTGGATCCCAAACTTTTCGCAAAACTTGACCAGAGGTTCATCTTTAAAATTTGCAAAATTATCAGTCATAATTTTGTTAAGACATCCAAACCTTGATCAAATGTCTTCCATGAAGCCAATGACTACTTTATGTGTTTCATTTCTTGTAGGAATGGATTCTATCCACTTGGTTAAATAATCAGTCGCAGTCAGGATGGAACGATGTTGGCCACTTGAAGATGAATGGATTTCTCCAATGAAATCTAATCCCCATTGATGGAAAGGACTAGATACCATTATGGGCTTCATATTCAAAGATTTTAGCTGCTACTTTCCTGAGAATTTATGGCATTTATCATAGGCCCAGATCTTTTCACAGACATCAGTGAATAAAATAGGCCAAAAGTGCCCAACTTTGAGTATTTTATATGTCGTGGTCCTACAAAAATGATGGCCTCCATATAGGATATCATGAAAGATAGAGATGGATTTATTTTCCTCATCTAGGTCCAAGAATATTAAAAGAACCCCTACAAGATCCTTCCAATACAAAACATGATAAAAAATGCAATATCTGATTGCTTTGAGCTTCAAATACCTCACCTTAGTCTTCTCAAGTCCAATAGGGGGTTGCAATGTTTGCAAGAAATGGATGAGTTCCTTGTATTGATTACACTCTTCCAATTTGGGGATGACATGTGAGTTGCTTCAAGAAATATTAGTCTGTTGATATACAGAATCTTCATTCATGAAATTAACCCTAAGTGCCTTACAATTTGATTCATATAACAATATAGCTAAACCTTTCCCTTTCACCAACTTGGTTGGTTTCATCTCTAGATCAAATTCCATAATTTTGGAAATCCACTTACTTCTCTTTTCATCTATATCACGCTGAATTAAAATTTCTTTAACAGAGGCTAAAGGGACATAAGCGATAATTCTATAATGTAGAACATACACGCTGAAATCCTTGAGGGATTTTACCAACGCATAATATTTCTTCTCCATGATCTCATACTTGACTTCAATATCTCTCAAAGCTCTATTGAAAACAGAAATAGGTTTTTGCATTCCATTTGATTTTTTCTGAAGGACGAAAACAACCAATGTGTCATGTGAGGAAAAAGAAAACATCAGAAATTCCTTTCAATAATCATGGCTGATAAGAACATGTGCCTCAGTTGGTGCTTGTTTAATTTGATAAAAAGAATTTCTAGCTTCAAGTTTCCACTTTACCCCATTTCCCTTTCTCAACACGGATGTGATAAACTTAACCAACTCGGAAAAATTAGAAATGAATCTTCTCAAGAAGTTTATCTTACCAAGGAAGGACTAGATCTCTTTCTTGGACCTAGGGAGAGACATAATGTTGGTGGCCTCTACTCTACTTGGGTAAATGTTTACCCCTTCAGATAAGACAATATGTCCCAACAACTTACCTTCCCAACAAAGTACCTTCCTTCATAGCAAAGAGGAACTTTTTGGGATTGAGTGAGAATCCAAATTTTGTGATTTAAAGAACACCTTCTTCAAATGTTGATAGTGCTCTTCATCATATTTTGAAAACACTGTGATGTCATCTTATTATATCACCACAAAATTATCATTTTCTTTGATAACAGAAATATCCAGTGCCGATTGAAAGGTTTCCCCTGCATTCATGATACCAAATGGCATCTTGGCATACATGAATGTACCCCAAGGAGTGGTAAATTCTATCTTCTCCATGTCTTGTGAAAAAACAAAATCTGATTGTAGCCTGAAAAGCCATCAATCATGGAAATCCTTGTTGAGCGAGTCACCCTTTGAAAAATATGTTCCATCTTAGGCAAGGGGTAATTATCATTCCTAGAATACATGTTTAAATTTTTGAAATCAACATAAAGTCTGATTTCTCCATTCTTTTTCCTAATAGGGACAAGATTAGTTATCCACTTAGAATACCTCAAAGGTATAATGATCTGAGAATCAATAATTGTTTTGAATTCCTTCTCCATGATGGGAAAAAACATTGGATTGTTCTTCCTTAGCTTCTTTCTAAATGATTTAGTATCATCCTTCAAAGGTATTGTGTGTTCAATATTTCTTGTGTCATAAGTTTTCAAATAATCATACTTCCAAGGCAAAACATCAACAAATTCTTTTAGTAGTTTGATATACTCATTTCTTTGTTTTTCTGACAGACTACTAGACAACTTGACATACTTGGGATTTTCATTAGTATCTAGATTGGATTTTATCAAATTAACATCTGCATTTGAACTGCTTAATTTGACAGCCACATCTTTACCTTCAAATAATCTCTCCAAACAAACCAAACCCTTGGGGATATGATTACTAGGCAATTGTACAATCTTGTGGTCTTCAATTTTATTTAGGAATTTATCATCATGAGGACTATTTTCATCATCTCGATCTTGATCAATGTGAAGTGCAGAAAATTCTTCCATTGTTTCCATAAATATTTTTAACTCAATATCATCTTCAAAAACCTTCCAATGTTTGACATTCTTAGGTATGGAAGCACTATATTTTACTTCAACATCTTACTTGAGTTTAGGTGGTAGTGGAACTTTAAAGTTGCTATCAGAAACAAATATGAATAATGCCAATGGATTTTCTTCTCTAGGAACAAAGGATATATTGAAAGGTAGGAAGAAATTATCAATCAAATCCTATACTTCATTTATGTAGGTACTCAACCTTGGATGATTTTCCTAATATATATTTATGATCTGATGTACTATCAGCTCTGCATCTCCAAAAAATGATAATTCCTCAATCTTCATATCTTTAGCAACCCTCAGCCCCAAAACTAGAGCCTCAAATGGAAAAATGTTATTTGTGGTCTAAAATTCTAACTTGAAATAAAAATGTATTACTTCTTGAGAGGGGGAAATGAAAACCACTCTAGCACCAGTGTTGTCTTCAGGAGATGCCCCATCGAAAAACATTTTCCAAATTTTAGAACCTTCATCTATTGTTTCACATGCTATGGGTGATGGATTATTATTTCCAAAGATGGTTGAGGAAGGTTAGTGAGTTGCAGAATGCTATATCCCAAATCAGTGTCCATAGAAAAAATAGGATGTTTAGTGGGGTTACTTTCATCACTGATAATATAAGCCAATTGTGATTATATATACAATGTTCTATGTTCACCCCCAAATACATGTATTGTGGCATAGGAGAGGTTGATATTTAATGTTCCTCCCAGTATATCAATCCATGATCTAGACAATAACATCCTAAACTTAGGGGGAACATCTGCAACAATTATATCCATCACTATACTCTTCATGGGAAATTGGAAAAGGGTAACAACTAAATCTTTATCACCACAAGGCATTTCACTTTCCTTGAATCAAAATAATATAGATCATGAAATGCTTTAGTGATCTATAGACCCAATTCATCCATTACATATTTAGGAATTAAGTTATGGGACACAAATGATTCCATCAAGCAGTTGTGTAAGATCTTGTCATGTACATTCAATGAGGTATAAAACACAGGGGAAGAGTCATCCCTATCTTCTAGTAAGGGCCTCAATATCAATGTAGGTTTTTCATGTTGCAAATTCACTGAATCTGATGAATGGGAAGAAAAATTAGACCACAACATTTTAGAAATGGACTTCTTGAAATATTCATTCTTGATCAACTCTAAGAATGGGACTGCAATTTTGTTCTTTTGAATTTCATTTTCAAAGTTAAAAGAAGATGGGGATTTCAGAATTTATTTTACTTCTTGGACAGGGGCTTTATCCATAGGATGATTATTTTGTTCTTCATTTCCTTTCTTTGGTGCAACCACTATTTTAGTAGAGGGGTCTAATTTTTTACGCTGATTTGATGTACTAGGCTTTCCCTCTTTCTGTTTTGACCTCAAGTTGTATTTATTTTGATTTCCCTTTGTTTTTATCTCCCTTTCTTAACTCATTTATTTGGTTGTTCATTAGGTAATATTCATAAGTAGAGTGAGTTAGGCGAGGAGAAGTATATGTATCTCCCAGAAAGTGAATTCATTGATCATTGTCCTCCTCTTCTCCTTGAACTTCATCATCAACCATATTGCTTTTAAGAGGAGTCTGAATATTTTGATCATCTCTATTCCTCTAATCTCTTTGATGAATTTGAGGAGCATTATTGTTTCTTATGAAATTGTTTATGCTATCTTGTCTCCCCTCTAATTTCAATTTTTCCATTTCTACAAAAAGGGATTTTACTAACTTGGTCAATTCATCTACTTGAGGATTAGTTTCTAAAGCATGAGAGGTGGAATATTCTATATTTTGTTTCCTCCTATCCCTATCATATTTGCCTCTTAATTTTTCTGTCACCAATATGTTTGATTTCACTTCTAGGGAAACATCTTGCATGTGATCTAGTGAAGTAGATATTCTCTCTCTAAACAGAAGAAAAAAATCAGGATCAAAGGTACTAGCATAGGTTATCTTCGTAGAGGGTTTAGTAGGTTTGATCTATGTAAGAATTTTATTATACATTTTGTTGAACCTTTTGGAAAAGTCTGATACTGATTCACCTTTTTTTATTTTTATAGAACCAAATTCAGTGATATAGTACAAAAAATCCTTCTTGTCTCCCTAATGCCTTAAAAAGGCATCATAAAGGGATTCAATCCACACATTATAAAGGGATTCAATCCTCATTTTCAATGTTCATATTATTAACATAGGTATACAAAACTGCAAGGTGTTCCTCTGCAGTTATATCCTCTTCTCCTGTGAACTTAGCCATATACTTTAGGTAATCACCTATTGGGAGAGAATTCATTGGTCAAGGAAACACTAGAGGATCATATCTAGCAGCTACAATGGAATCCTTCCTATTCTGAGGAGGGTTTTCACCTGCCATTAGATTAAGAGGAGGAATATTATGAGTCCTAGGGGAATTGGGAGGTGATTTGATAGGAAAAGATTCAAATTAAATATTAGGTATCTTAGGTAAAGGAAGAGTATAATATGGAGGAGTTTCAGTTTTAACAAAAAGTGGGAGGGTCTTGGAAGAGGATGGGGAAAACTCAAGAGGAACAAGGGTTCCCTCTTCTTTGGTCACAAAAAATTTGAAAGAATGGGAAGAGGGAGAACCTAGGAGGGGAAAGTGCTCTAAACTCTTAAGCCTAAGCCAATTTACAATCTTAGGGGATGCAAGAACATCAAAATTATCAATAATTTCTTCTTTCAACTAGGGAGAAAAAGATGAGTATTCAACAAGAAATTATCCTATTTTAAAATCTTCGGAAGCTTCAACAATACGTAATTTATAAATGCTAGATACAACTACTGGTGTTTGAAAAATAGAGTCAGGTAAGTTCCCAGCAGTACCTGAGAAAATAAATGAAGAGGCGCCTTGTGAAGCCTTTCCTTTCTTGATAATATTTCTTGGGTTAGCTTCAAGTGCAGGTAAAGGTAAATGTGGAGTGTACCTCATGTCTCTAACTTTGGGATCCACAACTGAAACAATGGAGTCACCAGGTGCAATATGAGTCTTCAGTTTACTGGTAACTTTGCACCTTAGAATCAATATTTTCTCTGTCATACAACCCAGGGAAAAGTCTTCAATCCGTTCCCCGGAAATGATGCCAAGAATGTTAGAACTGAAAGTCACACTTTGACTGCTAAAGTGTAATCTCAACACCCATCGATAAGTTTAAAGATAAGTTTTTATGATAAGATGGTGAATGGATAAAAACTTAGTAAAACAATGTCAATCACAATAATTTCTAGATAAAATGCACCAACAAATGAGGTTTTGAGTAACTTATATTAGGGTTTAAATAATAATATGGATAGGTGGAAGAATTCAGTAATAAAGGTGAAATATATCTACCATTCAAATTAGGTAATACGAGTAGGTGTATGAAGAAAACTTTATGAAACAAGAACTTCTTTAATCAAAAGGGAAACTATGATAAAATGCATAAACAACATCACAAGAAGTCCTTCATTGAAATACATATACAATTAGATAAATTGAAACCTTCAAAAGACTGCAAATCAGAGTAATGAAAAAAACAAGATGATAGGGAAAAAATATTAATTTCTATTGGCCAAAAAATTTTAGGTCTGGTACATAAAATCCAAGATGTCTTTGTTACATCCACAACATCAAAGAAATGAGTCTCATCTCAACCATTCGACCCTTTATCAGTCTTTCGATGCCTATATTATAGTTTAGAATGTCAACGAAAACTTTACAATCCGAGTAACCACTTTTTCATAGGATCCTATGTCTAAAGGTGCCATGACTACAATTGTTTAACAAAAAGTAACAAAATGATAAATTCTAGGCTAATGTTGGAAACATCCTTAACATCTTCTTTATAGATGATGAAGTGTCCCTTTGAGTTCATATACCTTTGGTAGGTGGCCTCCCAACTTACCACTGACCTTTAGGAAACTTCCATGTATTCATCTAACCATCTGGAAGCTTCTTATTCCTTCAAAACCTTCATAACAAAAGTTCGCAGCGCAATTCACAACGCCTATCCGCATAAGCCAGTTTGCAACGCTAGGCGCTGTGAACTTTCTTGTAGCGGCTTATTGCATTTAATAAAACCCAAAATACCCCCAAAACTATCTCCAGTACCACTAGTTGTTTTAATAACATATAATCATGATATATGAATTAGAATATAATACACCAGTAGCTGAACATGATTTATCAAGCATGACCATCCTCAAAATTCCAAAATACAAAAAACATGGAACTGTCAAAACTGATAAGACTTAAGATTTTCAACTTCTTCATTTTCTAAATCTGGATATCCTCCTAGTAGCATCTTTAGCCAAGATGTCTATATTATTCTTACCTAAATCCTCTTTGAAAGGTTGTATCTCTACCTTTAGTTCTATAATTTGTGCCTGGTGAGATTTGTTCTATCAGTAGAGATTTTTGAACCACGTGTGGAGGTGAAGGAAACTTTTCTCTATAAATATGTATTTGTCAATAGTTTCATGATACATGTCCATTAGTACCGTAAGATTCTTGTTTTCAACCAATTCCCCCTTCTTCATTTCATCAACTTCATCCCTTGCCTCTTTAAGTTGTCTTTTGATCCTCTTAAAAGTATGATTGCTCTCTTCTAGAGGAGTAGTAATGTTAATAATTTCAATAAGCTCTCCAACAACTATGGATTTACCTTTCTTCTCAATTTCAACTCCTACTGTATCTTCCTTCACATGGATCTCTTGCTTGGATACTACTCTGGTAAGAGGCCTCCTAGATTTGACCTTGTAAGCTACACTGGGTGAAGGAAACACCAACTTTCTTCCTTTTAGACTTGTGGTTTTTCTTGAAGGGACCTTCATTGGACTGGGATCTGGCATAGGTGGAGCTTCTCTCTGTGAAGAATGTGAAGGTCCACCTCCTTCGTGATCCTCTTTTTATTTATCATCTCTAGAAGTCTTAGTTCTCTTTCTTTTCTAGTTCATTTCTGAATATATAGTCTTGTCAATATTAAGAGGGATTTGCATTTTAGACTATGGTGTGGGAGAAACATTTATATTTAAGTGATAAGAAGTAATGAATGCTTCCCAATTATTTTTTTTCTTTCTCAATTCCTCCATCACTAGCAACTTTATAAGGCTTGAATGGAAGATACATGTATCAACTGCTTTTGATTTAGCTTGGACCCTATTAGACATTTTGACAATACTTCGAAATAGGTAGAAAGGGATATTCATGGAATCTTTTCCTTTGAAGTGTATAAGTATCCTTATATGGTATTGATATATCATGTTAAATATCCCTTCACAGGTGAAATATATTTGAATCACCTTCAACATTTTATCAAATCCCTCCAGCATGTGATTTCTAGGCACTCCCTTTGAAAAATTCCCCCCTTGGTATTCTAGTTTGAGGAATTCCTTGGAGAAAGCAACATTTAGGGTCATGGCCTTGAACCATATCTCACTAGTGTTAGGTATCTCAGTTGTTAATCAGATGGTCAACTCAGTTACCTCAAACTCCAAAATCCAAACCTTAGTTTTGGTCCCATCAAAGTTAAGTGAAAACTCCCTAGCCACCTTTGGCTTCCCTCTCTGCATTTTCTGACAAAAATTAATGCAACCTATTTTTTGGAAAACTTCCTTGATCATGGGTTAAGAATAAAAAATCCGCATATCATAGGGCTCTGTTATCACAATTCCCCTTCCTTTGTGAGCCTTCCTTTGCTGTGGACTATCCATTAATCTTGTTTGAAGAACCCATTACCACAAGATTAATGATTTTTCGAGGTGAAAAAGGGAAAACAAAGGATTAAGGTTTTAATGGAAAGCTTTCCCAATAGGCTATTTCTATGTAAAATTTATGTACTTCTCGGCTTATTTGACCTCCAGGAACAAGAGAAGGTATTTTTCAATCAAGAAGGCAAGGGGAAATACTACCAAAAATTATCATGAAGGGATATCAGAACAGATCTTTGCAAAACTAATTTTATTAACCTCAGACTTGTTCATAACATCACTACTCTTAAGAAAAACTCAGGTTGGTCTGCACAGGTGACTAATTTTACAATGCAGACTATATAGGAGTGTAATTAAGTTGGTTGAGGTTGTAGAGGAAAGTTTTTGTAAAATGTTGTGTTATATAGGGCTCATGACGTTGGGTTTGTTGCATAGAGTTCGCAGTGCCAGGGAAGAGGTTTTGTAACACTTGGGAAAGATAAGAAAATAAGGTGAAATGGATTAGTGGGAAAGGTGGCCTAAACCCAAAGATAATTATGGCTTAATGAGAAAGGTCCAAAGCACAAGAAATGGGTTTTTAATACCCGTGAGCAAGTAAATGAGATAGTTCATAGCTCTTGTCACCAATTCACAGTGTCCAAAAGGAAAAATAGCTAACAAGCCCTTTACTGGCCTTCAAATAGGTGAAAATTCTCATGGAGTACTCGGTGACTCTGAATTTGATGTTGTTGTATTTGAAGTTTCACAATGGTGTATGTAAGTAGCCCAACCTCCAACTCGTCTTTGCAACCAGTTCATAGTGTTGAGTTTGTAGCTCCTATTGGCACCACTAGGTTCATAGCATCGAGATAAAAAATTATTTGTACACTTGGAGAAGATAGTTAGAATCATTTATGATATAATCCATGGACATTGGTTTAAAATATCATCTCCGAAGACAAGGAGATATTCATTTACATGATCCATAAATGAAATGATGAAAATGAATGCATGGTGTACCTTTTGAATGCGTTGTGAACTCTCCTGGTGAGTTGGCACCGTACAAATCAAAAACTTATTTGACATCTAAATGGGTAAAGGTGACAAAGGAGGGGTCTATGTACAACATGGAGGAGGTGACATGTCAGGGTGATGTTGGATAATTTGGAAGATGTGACTCATGGAGTCTTATGCAAATTTTTATGATAGAAAGGAATAACCAAATGACTCCTAGACCAAAGCCAAAAATAACCTAAGTTTATTTACATCAAAAATTGACAAATGACTTAGAAAATGGACATAAAACCTAAAACTTAGTGCAAACCTATGACTCAAAATAAAAACAAATGAAAACCTTTTGGACCCTTGCAATTCTATGTAATAACAATTATTATAGATAATGATAGATCCTTTCTCTAACATCTTCAATTGGCCAATTTATGAATCAAGTAATAGGAATAGGTTTCTCTCTTTTCCTTCGTTCTCAATAATTTTTTATTTAGATAGGATTTTTAACCTTGACTCGGCATGTAATAATGTTGTCAAAATTATGTTTTGTCTTTTGGTATTTGAAAATCAATTATGTTTGCAAATGCTATAGAGATTTAGTTGGGAATTTTTTGGGTGATTATATTAATTTTTCTTGTAAATTGTAACATGTCTAGCCTCTTGGTTTTAAATGATTCCATACATAGTGAATAAGTATTTGGAAACTTTTATTTTGTTGGGGTACTTTACTATATTTTGTTAATTTATACGATTGGTTTCTTCGTTAGTTTAGTAATGTATAGGATATACAATAGAACTAAATGATACCTCGAGCATAGGTATTTTACTGATATAGAGAATGAATTCATCCTAATATGTAATGTTATCCCCATTTTGTGGATAACTAAGGAGATCATGTCTCGAGTCCCTCAGGTTGCACATATGGAGCACCGAGAGACTACATGACTAACAATATCCTTTTTCATAGATGGAGACCCTTCTCACCACCAGAGGGGTTGTAGATTTTGATATGGCATCCACCACATCATATGGCTTCTAGAAGACAATGGGACTTTCTCCAAGAGCTACAAATCAGTATTATGGTGAACATAATTTCAATATTTAATCCATTTGACTATATGGTATCTTATATTGCTCTATATTTCATGATATATGCTTGGAAATTATTCCTTTTTCCCTTTTTCACCTTGGTGGTTGAAATTGTGCTCTAGTAAATTGTCATCCTTGGGGATGGGTTTGCTACTAGGAACTCCCTTGAAGATCCATCGTACCATTCCCAACCATACTTACCACTTTCCATCACTATTTCCCCCCATTTTATTATCTCTTGGGATTTTAGGGTGTATTGACCCGAGAAAGGGTTGTCCCTTATTCTATGAGAAGAAGGGGTTGAAGGCCTAGAGGGATTGATGTTGGGTAAAATATATCCTATGTATGAACCTTCTAATTTCTTCTCCCAAGGAACACCCAAGAAAGAAATGGAATGATTATCTTTGAGAAAAGGGGGACCCACAATAAAATATGATTGAGAATTCTTAAAAGTTTAGTTGGAGGATAGGAGGTCTGATCCTGAGTTGGCCTATCAAGTCCATAAATATCTAGTGGTATTACATTAAAATCATCTAGTCACCAAGCCAAGGTAATGGTTCTCAGTTGCATGGCTGAGAGAAAGGGTGTCTCATCAGAAGAAAACCTTCGCATTTCCTATAAGTGTTTGTGGGTGACATTGTCATTTTCTGGACACCATAGCAGGGAAGTGGCCTTAAAAATTTCCTTAAAATTATGAAAGAATGAAAGAATTTCAAAATAAGGGGCTTGTAAAAAGTGCATTGCAGATGAAGGTAAAACATGCCCTCTACAGAGGAACCCATGAATGAGACACTACGACCTATTGCATATCATGAGCCCTATGCCCATTGAGTCTTGACCCTAACCACTTCACCCACTTTACATTTCTTAGATAGAGATCTATTGGAAACTCTCCTTGACCTAGGGAAATATTTACCCAATAGGACACCTCATCAACCCTCCCATATTAAATATTGACAAGTCACATAATATTTTTGAGTAATTAATTATTTGATATAGTGATCTCTAATGCACATGCTTAAGTGGATGATTTATTGATTGGATTCACTTATCATGATGTTATGACTTGAGATCCTTCAAAGGCGTTTGCATTTTTCTTTGCAGGACCTAGTTGGTGGAAATTTTAGGAAGAACAAGCCTAGCTTGGGCTTCCATGGGGCTTGAAGCCCACAGGTGGATGCTAAGGGCCCGCATGCCGAATGAGAAAGATCAAACTTGGAAGTCCTTAAATATTACTTGGATAACATAACCTCTTCCCCACATTCCAAACATTTTTCCTAGGAGAGGCAAAACGTCACTTATAGAGGCATGACAAGTCACCTTAGTGACATTTTGTATAAATAAGAGAACATAAGATATCATTTTAAAATAACTCTCCCTCTTGTGAGAAGAACTTGGTATGAAATTTTCGCTCTCTTTGGAAAATTGTCTCTCTTTTTCTCTTTTTTATGGTTATCTCTGGATGCATTGTTGATGGAAGTGATTCACTAGCCTTGGAAGGCTTCTCTCTTGATATTGTGGTGGATTATCTTATCATTTTCATTGAATTGTTATGGTCTTTAATTTCATGGTGTCATTTATTTCAAGTCAAGGTTATTGTGCTAGGAGCTTGGTGGGAATCATAAGGCCATACACCCGCACCATATTCTTTATTATTCTATTGTACATGTTATTCGTTAAACAAAGGTTTTCTAAGAGAAGTATAAGGACATACACCCTCTTAGCTTAAACCCTAGCTAGAGAAACTTTCCTTCGGGAGTAAGAGGATTTAAACCCCCAAGAAGGTAGCTTCTGTATCTCTTTATTTGCATGAACCCATTAAACCAAGTATTAAGAGCACTAGTCATTTATTTATTGCATTGGAGAAAAAAAATTATTGCCTTGGAAAACATGATTTTACAAGTTTTAAGTCTCTCTCTTCGGGGAAGTGTTCCTTGATCATTTGGCTCTCTTTCTTCATTGAGGAATCCCCTTTTAACCACTACACATTTATTTTTTAATAGACACTAACCTACATCCATTAGGGTTGCATTAACGCTAGGTAACTAACCCTAAATATCTCCTAAATGAGCCCTAGATTAGCCCTAAATTTCTTTGCTAACCCCCTACTAACCTATGTGCATCCTTTGAGCCATTTACATGTGATTTGTGTTGGATAATTTTTCTGATATAGGGATTGGATTTCTACTTCCATAAGGCTGATAACTTGACTGCAAAAACCATAATATAAAACCACTTATAACTTGTGTTTTAAGCATCAAAATTTGCTAGACGTTTGCCAACTTGTTCTATTTGGTTTAAGGAAATTCTTTGGTGTTTTATTTACAAATTTCATTGGATTATATTAATGATGTTGTAACATTTTTATACAGACATAAGGATGATAATATATCTGCAGTAATATTTTATTTCATCTTTTATATTTTTGCTAAAGTTGTTGCTTAATCATTGGTGAGTTGAGCTAGCTTCCACTAGATTTATCTCTTGTTTATTTATCACATACTTAGAAATTATTTTGGAGCCCTTGTTATATTTATTGAGCTGAGATATATCATTTATTGTTTCTTCAAATCAGGGAAAAAACCATTAACTTTCTTTTCCAACTAACATATTACACTATATGCTTGGTTTTCCTTGTGTCTTGGGAAGGTATTCACACAACAGGTCACTCAACTTTCTTGGAAACCTTTGGACCTTCCCAATACTTCATTTAAACCCTTTAATATCATTTATATTTTACATATAGGGAACTCATCTCCATATTTCCTCCATATTCATCTCGTTCCCCCTAGGGCCAATAGGATTCTGCACTTGAGGTGACTACCTCATCTCTAAAGTGTTGAGGACACCTTCCTGAGGTGAAAACGGTTAGGCGACCTATTAGTTGACACCATTTAGTGGTTGGGTCAATATTTTCCCAACCTACAACTTGTATGATAAAATTTTGACAGCATTTTCAGGGACGATTTTGAATCCTCTTCGGAACCCTAATGACATTTTGGCAAGCTATCCCAAAGCCTTTCCCTTAGCCTATCCGGCGACTCCACCCAAGGGACATTCCCTTTCCAAATATTCAATAAATATTTACCTAAATATTGTATGGTGACTCCATCATGCCACGAAAGAATCATATTATGACTCCCAACAAACCTTTCAAAGGTCATAATGCCTCACCCAAAAGGCCAAGTCCTCTGATCTCACCCATATCTCATAATTTAACATATACTTCTCCTAACACTCCATCCTCACCTACTGCCTCCATGCCTCCACTCTCACCCATACCCACCTCACCAAGCATTACATGGAACATGTAGGCCATAGAGGCACACAAACATTTGGACATAACTAATATCCTTGGATCCCCTCATAAACTTCCAAAGAACTTCAAAGAGTGGCTACCCATATTTTCAGGAGAAGACCTCAGTTCCCCCGAAGATCACTCGTATATTTTCCCGCATAGTCCAAAACCTTGTGAACAACATGAGGATATATATACATGAGACTATTCACTTAAAATTTCATCAAAAGGGTGAAGGATTGGTTTGATGGTATTTCCCTAGGAACAATCACAAATTGGAACCTCTTTCAATAAGTCTTCTCCAAAATATTTGGGATAAAGAGAGAATACCAATCCTTGTATAATCAGCTCCATAGTTGAAAAAGAAAGTCAAGGGAGAATATAAAGGATTTCAATGATAGGTTTAACACCCTCATGATATGTTTTCCTCAATATTTAAAACCTTCCAAAGATACCATTATTAGGACCTATATATAAACCATGAGAGGTCCATATGGGTTTTTGATTGGGAGACACCCTATCACTTTGTTTGAAGCTCAAGAAAGCACATGTGAAATAGAAGAAAACTTGGATTCCTCTCCCTTGCAAGAAGAAGGGTCCCTTAAAGATACTCTTTAGATTAATCATATTGATGACTTTTCCTTACCAAATGTTCCCTCAGACATTAGAACTTACCTACAAGAGGAATGAGAAAAAACAGCTGAAAGGGTAGCTTGCCTCATGATCAATATTTTAGAAGAAGAAAGAGAGGTAACGTTAGAGAAAAAGACTTTCCCACCGGGTAATATATTGGACATCGAAAAGAGGTAAGAAACAAAAAAATATGGAGAAAAAATCTCGCAATACTTTTGAAAACTTTTTTAGAACCTTTCAAAGAAATGAAGGTTGAAATCATCGAAAGTGAAGAGAAAGTTTATTCCCGATATATGACCAAATTTGAAAGTATTGTGGGTCATATAAACATAAAATACTAGGATCTATAAGAAGGAATAGAAAAAACCTTTATTTTGGAAAAGTCCCTTTTCATTTATGAAGGAAAAAGAGAAGGATATTGGGGGGGCATGGATTTTGACGGTGCACACTCAAGCACAGGCTCGGGCATGGGGATAGTATTAAGATCACCAGGTAAAAAGACTACCCTTTTCTCATATAGAATAGAGTTCAACTGCAGAAACAACATTGAAGAGTATGAATCCCTTATCCTAGGCATCCACCTAGGCATCAACATGAACATTAAAAACATGAAACTAAAGGGGGACTCTGACCTGATTGTCTCATAATTCAATGGTAAATTCACTGCCAAAAAACAAAGGTTGAAACAACACATGGATTCTCTTTGGAATTCCATAAAGAATTTTGATAACTTTTACATTGAGGCCATCCATAGGGAAGAGACTCACTTGATATATAATCTTGTCATTTCACCTTAAACCTTACAACTTTTCAAAGAAATTGTCCTCTAAAAAGTATAAGTAAATTTCAGACCCTCGTTACCTGACAACTTGGAACATTAGAATTTTTTTTATGATGATAGCCAACTTATTCATTTTATCCAAAATGATGGAGAGTTCGTTGAAGCTCAACTAAACCTGTTGTATGAGACAGAAAATATTGAAATCATCGATGTGGCTGATGGACCCCTACCCAAAGGTATTATTCCTTTAGAGAATCTTATTGATCAAAATGATATGTATAAAGGGATACCTTTGAACAAAATCAGTGACGAGATTGTTGAATTCAACATTGGAACCAAGTATTCCCCCAAATTGATTAAATTTGGTAAAGTAACAACAACTGAAAAAAGGGAAAAGTTGATTGCACTTATAAGAGAATTCAAATATATATTCGCTTGGTCTTATGAAGATATAAAGGCCTACCAGGAATATGTCATACAACACACCATTCCCATCATTGATGGTGCAAATCCCTTTAGAGAAAACTCAGGCAGATGAACCCAAAGGTTTCCCCAAAAGTAAAAAAAGATTTACAAAAGATGGTTGAGGCAGGAATAATCGATTCTATAAAATATTCATCATGGGTGTGTAATCCAGTTATTGTAAGGAAAAAGACTATCGAGATTAGAATATGTGTAAACTTCATAAATTTAAATTAGGCCTCACTTAAGGATAATTATCCTCTACCAAACATGGAATAACTTTTGAAAAGATTCACAAGTGCATAGATGATGTCCATGCTCAATGGATTCTCATGATATAATCAAGTTTTAGTAAAGAAGGATGATCAAGTAAAAATTGCTTTTACCACCCCTTAGAGAACATACAAGTATTTGAGAATGCCCTTTGGACTCACCAATGCAAGGGATACTTTTCAACGTGCTCTGAACTATGATTTCAGAGATATAATCCAAAAAATTATAGAGATATATCAAGATGATATGACTGCCATCTCTAAAAAGAGGGAACAACATGTCCAACACCTAACAACTATCTTCCAGAGATGTAGGGAGTATGACATTTCTCTCAACCCTAAGAAATCAATTTTTGGTGTTGACAAGGGTGATTTATTGGGCTATATCATTTCTAAATATGGAATCATGATAGATCCTACTAGGGGTTGAATCCGTCAAGAGAATCCCTCTCCCGAAGGACAATAAATCCTTGCAATCCTTCTTTGGTCAAATTAATATTATCAGGAGATTTGTTCCAAGCTTCGCCGAAATTGTTAAAACCATTAATAAATTACTGAATAAAGATTCTCATTTTGAATGGGCTCATGAAGGTGATTTTAATTTCAACACAACAACGAGGCAATAATTGTCACACCGGTATTGGATAGACCAAATTTTTCCAAAGAATTTATCATTTTTTCTTTTGCTTCAAAAGACACCATCGCAGGGGTATTGTTGCAAAATAATGATCAAGGGGACGAGCAACCAATTACCCTTATGAGAATAAATATTACATATTTAGAATTGAATTACACCATTATAGAAAAACAAGCTTACTCTCTAGTCAAGTATCTCAAACATTTTTGAACTTATGTGGGATACAATAAGATCGAAGCTTTTGTCCCTTACCCCATTGTGAAGGACATTTTGTCACAACAAGATTGCCTTGGATCAAGAGGAAAGTGGGTGTCACAAATACAACAATATGATTTGGAGATCAATCCAACCAAGATAATTAAAGGACAAGGGATAGAAAAAATGATGACAAAAGCAAATCAAGAGGCCACCGAGGTAGGAGAGAAGGAGCAAGTCAACATGGTCATAAGTAATATTCAAAACAATGAATGGTCCGTAAATATCATTTATTACCTGAAAAACCTCACATTCCCTGATAATTTGGTGGAACATAAGAGAATATCCATGAGAATCAAAACTATGAAGTATTTCCTAACTGAAAATGGTCTTAGGTGGAGGAACCCAAAATGGGTAATCCTTAGATGTGTTGATAAATAAGAAGTTGATAAGTTAATGACCGAAATGCATGAAGGATATTGTGGAGGCCATTTTGTAGCACACACCACTGCCCATAATATTTTAAGAGGAGGATACTACTGACATACTATCGTTTCTGATACACATCAATATGTTAGAGGTTGTCAACCATGTCAATTCTTTACCAACATGCAATGCCTTCCTTCCCTTCCCTTTTAACAATGGGGATTGGATTTCATTGGTGAATTCAAAGAAAAATATATTAATGGATACCGATGGATTTTTACTTCCACCGATTACTTCACCATATGGGTGGAAGTTGTCCCGACAAAGAAAGCAACAAAATAAGTAATGATGAAATTTCTTGAGGAAAGGATTATTACTAGATTTGGTGTCCTTGCTATGACAACCAATGGAAACGCCAAATCCTTTATCTCAATAGCACTGAATGAATTTTTCTTCAAGTATGGGATTGTTTTATCACATTATTCAAATTATTATCCTCAAGGGAATGGGTTAGGGGAATCCAACAACAAAAACATTATGAACATTGTGAAAAAATATTGTTGGAGAAAAAAAGAACAATTGGGATATAAAAATTAAGTATTCCGTATGGGCTGACCACACGACTACCAAGACTTCCACCGGAAATACTAATTTTGAGTTGGTGTATGGGTTGGAATCTCTCTTACCTATAAATATCCAAATCCCATCATTACAAATAGCCCAAAAATTCAATACATATAAATAACCACTACAAGGGAAAATCGATCAGTTCATGGAATTGGATGAAACTCAAAGAGTGGTATTCGATCAAATGGCAAGGAATCAAGAAAAATTGAAAGGAAATTATGTACAGACACCCCTCCTCTCCAAGGGCTATTCGACCTCTGGGTCCTAGGATATTCTCAAGACTGAACATAAACAATCTTCGATTCCTTGCTGGAACCTCTAAGAAACAATCCACAGGTATTTATGAAACTTCGTCGACCTGAATAATCTCTAAGCGCAGGTATTCTTTACGTGGCCACACCTTGTAACTGCACGCTTATTTGAAAAGGTGTGTCACGATTCACGTATTGGCTATATGAGTCAATCGACTCCCCATCTTTCAAACTCCCAAGTCCTGAAATTCCCTCAAGGGCCTAATACATGCCAACTCCTCTCTTATCCTTCATCCATATGACCCTTCTCTATGACTTGGGGACAATTATTTCAAGTGCATCGGGATTTCGTGTATTGGGAACTCCCGATGTGATTCACCTATGTTCTCTCGATCCTCCAATAACTAAAATTGTGAAATATTCAAATCAGATCAACGGTCCACAATAGCTCTCCAACCAACAACTGTGATCAAATAGAGGTTTCCCGTTTCACGAATTTTCATAAATCCACCCTTTGATCTTTACACTCTGTGAGTTAGAAAAATGTTGATCTCTTGCCACGTGTTCCCTTTCAATGGGCAGTCCCGATGATTTCGAGATTTTGCATTTCGGGGTGTCGTAAATTTCACTCTGCTTCTTCCAAATCCTTTGGTTTTGTGAAATTTCGATAACTCCTCATAGTTGATTGGGATGCTACTTATCCGTGATCTAACGGATTGAAATATTTTGGCTCCTCCTGAATGGATCTTGACCCTCGATCTTATCCAATCTTCAAAATTATTTCCTGAAGTATTTCTTCCGCTCAATCCTCCATACATGTTCTTTCTTCGAAATCCAATTTTATGTCCTCCACCTTTGAACACTTCAACTCTTCAAAACTTAGAAGTTTTTCTAAGTTTTTCCTCTCAAGACTTAAAACCACTACTCCTCCCGAGCTTCTGGTAAATGAAACTAAGTCTCATCCCTAGCACACACTTTCACTCTATGCCTTCTTCAAAAGGCTTTCTAATGCCCTACTGGCATAATTTGCGCTCAACCTCTTGAGCTTGCAAACTTTAACTCAAGTTTGTTTCTATACACACTCCTTGTGTTCAATATGCACACTCTGCATATAGAATTTCCCCCCCACTATCTCTTCTAGGATTTAAGTTGAAAAAGACTTATTCATATGCACTCCTTGCGCTCTACGTGCACTCATTGCATGATCTTACAAAAGAGAAAAAATTGAACTTATTCAATTATTCATTCATTCACTATGAACATCATCCATTCACAAACACCCAACAACACAGTCACACTGTAAACAATATCAACGCTGTATATTTGGGTCATTTTTCTTTGTTCTATTCATTTCAAAGAACATATCATTACAATGACTATCTCGTATAGACACAAAATAAAAGCTTGTCTAAGGACCCAGAGCTACTTCACTCTTCTTCCTTCTATCTAAATCCTATTACCTTCTATTCAAGCAGTTACCTACTCAACTGAATTAATGCAACCTAATGAATAATACATGGAATTATCCTACACCTGTAATACATTACAGTCGTGTAAAGGATTTACAATTGTTCTGTCAATTCAAATGGTGGGCCGAATTTATAGACAACTAATTAATTAACTAGAAAATCAAAAAGATCTCCACACCACTACCAATCTGATTAAGGCCGGTTTGGCTCCTTCTATGTGTTGAGGTGTCAACTTCAAATCCACGTCTGCCTTTCTTTTGATGTGATTGTGATGCTGCTACATCATACTCCTCTGGACAAAATATCCATGGACTCCTATCCATTATCTCTCGCACAGTTTTTCCATGCTTCAAAATATCAGGTTTAGTTACCCAACTTCAATCTTCCACAGGGTGATCCTTCCACTTCACTAAATATTCAAGATACATCTTTCTTCTAGTTTTCCTTCAAACTCTATGTTCTAAAATTTTCTCCATCTAAGGTTTTTCTGTTTTAGGCATATGTTATTCCCACTTAATCCCTTCTTGATCATCCAATTCTCCTTCATCATCTCTGTTATAAAGATACAAATCTGCAACATTGAATATCGGTGATATCCCAACATTGTCTGGCAACTCAATCTCATAAGCATTTGCTGCAAATTTTCTAAGGATATTGCATGGTCCTATCTCTTTCATATTCAAATTATTATATGTTCCTCCTGGAAACCTCTCCTTCCTCAAATGAGTTAAAACTTCATCTCCCACTTCAAATTGAACTTCCCTTTTTTTCTAGTCAACTCTATTCTTATACTTTTGATTACTATCATGTATCTACCTCTTAACTTGATCATGAAGTCTTTGCATTTATCTAGCAAAATTTTCTTCTCCAATGCTCTTGAATTCATTTTGTTTCAATTCTCTCAATTATGCAACCCCTCTCAGTTGTCTTCCATATACTATCTTGAATGGACTTTTCCTAGTTCTCCTATTAACTGAATTGTTAAATGCAAATTCTTCCTGTGCCAAAATCTAATCCCATTGATGACCTTGTTCAGTGACTAAAATCCTTAACAAATTTCCAAGAATCTTGTTCACCACTTCAGTAAGTCCATCTGTCTGAGGGTGATATGATGAGCTAAAATATAATTTAGTTCCTAGCCTCTTCCATAGAGTCCTCCAAAAGTGTCCCACAAACTTAGTATCCCTGTCTGAAACTATCCTTCTGGGCAACACATGTAATCTCATAACTTCTCTGAAAAACAAGTTGGCTACGTGTGTAGAATAATTCGTTTTTTGACATGGTATGAAATGTGCCATGTTGTAAAATATATCAACCACAACAAATATGCAATCACTTCCCTTCTGGGTTCTAGGTAATTCCAATACAAAATCCATACTAATTTCACCCCAAGGCCTTTCTGGAATAGGCAATGGCTGATACAAACCATTGTTTCTCTCTTCCCTTTTGCATGTTGACAAATATTACATCAGTCTACGAATTTATTCACATCTTCCCTCATACCTGGACAATAATACAAACTACTCAGTTGTGAAAATGTTTTATCATGCCCAAAATGACCGGCTAAACCTCCACTATGTTTTTCCTTCAACAAATTATCTCTCATTGAACATATTGGTATGCACAATTTACTTCCTTTAAACAAAAATCCATATTGGATTAAATATTCTTACCATGAGTTATTATCCTGCAACAAAGTATTTTCATATTCTTTATAACCCTCCTTAAAATATGGATCTTCCTGATACATTTCCTTAAGGTGCTCAAACCCTAAGGTCTTCACTTGAAATTACTGTACAACCAAACTTCTCTTGCTCAAAGCATCTGCAACCTTGTTAGCACTTCTAGAAATATGTTTAATGAGAAAAAGTAAAATTATGCATAAATTCTACCCACTTAGCATGTCTTTGATTCAACTTCTCTTTCCTAGTAATAAATTGCAAAGCTTGATTATCACTATACAAGACAAACTGTTTTGGAATTAAATAATGCCTCCATTTTTTCAAAGCTTGAATCACTGCATAAAATTCCTTGTCATATGTAGAATATTTCTCCTTGGCGTCATTCAAATTTTCACTAAAAGAAGAAACCGTCGTATTATCTTGACTCAAAACTTCTCCAATGGCTATTCCACTTGCATCACATCTTACATGAAATGTCTTTCCAAAATATGGTAAAACCAGAATTGGTTGTTCTTTTTATCTTCTTTTTCAACACTCCGAATCTTTTCTCGGACTCCTCTTTCCAATTAAAAGATTTTTGTTTCTTCTTCACAGTGTCCATCATGGGTGCACATATACCGCTAAAATTTCTGATAAAATTTCTCTAAAACTTGCTAAACCATGAAAACTTCTCACCTCAAATATGCTCCTAGCTGATGACCATTCTTTGATTGCTTTCACCTTTTCTGGATCCATCTTCAATTCATTTGAAGAGATCACAAAACCCAAATATATGATTTTTGTCTTCATAAAGGAACTTTTCTTCAAGTTTATTAACAACTTTTCTTGCTGCAATCTCCTCATCACTAATGTTAAGTGATTTAAATGTTCTTCCTTTGCTTTTCTAAAAACTAATATATCAGCCAGATATACAATGAAAAATTTACCTATGAAGTCCTTTAGTACTTCATTCATCAACCTCATAAATGTGCTTGGAGAATTTTTCAATCCAAATGGCATGACTATCCATTCAAACAAACCTTTGTTTGTCTTGAATGTTGTTTTCCATTCATCTCCCTCCCTCATTCTTATTCGATGATATCCACTCTTCATGTCTATTTTTGAAAAATAGCTTGCTCCACTCAGGAAATCCATCAATTCATCCATTCTGGGTAAATAAAATCTATACCTGATGGTGATCTTGTTTATAAATCTAGAATATTTACACATTCTCCATCTCCCATATTTATTTGGACTCAATAAAGTTGGCACTGCACATGGGCTTAGAATTTCCCTTGCTTCTTATCTTCTTCATTCTCTCAAGGTGTCAACCTATACGCTGCTTTATTTGGTAAACTGGATCTTGTAATCAAATGAATATGGTGACTAATACTCCAAATAGGTGGTAATGAATGAGGCAACACATCCACTACTATGTTAGCAAAGTTCTCCAATAATTCTTGGATTTATTCAGGTAAATCATCCATAGAAGTATTGTTAAGGATAACTCTTATATTCCTTACTACAACAAATTGAACTTCTTGATCTTTCTTGATATCCCAACTCATGAGAAGTATTATTGTGATGGCTTCTTCCTTTTCTTTCTTCTCCTCTATTGGCAGTAACATGTGGGTTCTGCCATTCTTTTATAGAGTATAAGTATTTTTTCTCCCATCATGAATAACACTCCTATCAAACTGCCATGGTCTCCCCAACAAAATATGACAAACATCCATGGGAATCACATCACACATAATCTCATCTTTATAGCCTCCTATTTTAAATTCAACTTTGCATTGTTGACTTACCATTACTTGATGTCCCTTCTGCAACCACGATACTTTATATGGACTTGGGTGTGCGTTTTTATCCAGATCCAACTTCTTCACCATATGTGTTGATACTAAATTATCAATACTCCCATTGTCTATAATCATCTTTAAAACTTTGTCCTTTGTCTTACAAGAAATCCTGAACAACCTCGTTCACTAAACTGGGTCTTTTATTCTGGATTTAGAAGAACTTTCCCCATCATAATATTTTGTTCTCCTTCTGCTGCCTTTGCTTCCACATTCTTCTAGGCTTCAAAAATGTGTGCTTCTCCTCCTCCTTCTCTCTTCCTCTCCGAACATTCCCAAGACATATGTCATGTATTTCCACAGGCATAACATTTAACTCCACGTCCTCTAGTTCTTCCTCTTCCTCAAGGAAAATAATTTCTCCCACAAAACAGTCTTCTTTGGGAACTTCCTCCTCTTTCAAAATGACCATATGATTTCTCACTCTCATCCTTATATTTTGGTGCCCTGTCATAGACAACTCCCTTACCTCTGTTTAAGCCTCTACTTCTGCTTCGTTGACTTTGGTTTCTGGCCAACTTTTCCTCTGCCTTCAGTGCAATATGATAAGCATCTTCCACTGTTGTCACAGTCATCATGCTGATTTCATCCTTAATTTCATACCTCAAACCATTTATATACCTGGAAAAATTTTCATCATCCTTATCTCTTTTTCCAACCCTAATATTCATCCTATAAAATTCTTCTATATACTCTTTCAGTGTCATACCTCTCTGTATCAGGTTCTATAATTTTCTGAACAACTCTATCTAATAATCCCTAGGTATGAATTTATACTTCAATTTGGCTACCATCCTGTCCCAATTCTTTATATTTTGTTTTCCTTTGCTCCTTCTTTTTGCCTACAATTCAACCCACCATAGTATTGCATGTCCCTTTAATCCGGTGACAACATGTCTCACCTTCCTTCCTTTGTCAACATCTTCATAGTAGAAATACTTGTCCAAGGACCTTATCCAATCCAACAGTTCTTCGACATCCAAGTTACCTTCTTACATTGGGACGTCCATATTTTCTCTATCTCCCAACTTCATAACCTCCTTAAGGAAGTGTTTGTCAGCCACATCTTCCCCTATAATTTCTTCAACTTCTATTTCTTCACTCTCTGCATTACTAATGTCTCCAACGACAGATGTTTTCCTTTGCATTGCTTCCATCACTTCCTACCTTGCGCGAAGTTATCTCACTTCTCTTCCTACAACACAGTTTGTTATAGGTGGTCCTGTGTGTACCATCGACGACATCATTTCAACTATTCCTAAAACACTGAGTTCAACTTCAAAAAAAAATTCAAGATCTGATACCACTTGGTGTAGACCCCCCTCCTCTCCAAGGGTTGCATGACCTCCGAGTCTTAGGATATTCTCAAGACTAAACTGAAACAGTCTTTGATTCCCTATTGTAACCTCTAAGAAACAATCCATAGGTATTTATGAAACTTCGCCCATGTGAACAAGCGATAAGAACATGTATTCTTCACGTGACCACACCTTGTGACTGCATGCTTATCCGAAAAGATGCATCACGATTCACATATCGCCTATATCAGTCAATTGACTCCCTGTCCTTTGAAATCCCAAGTCCCAAAATTCTAACAAGGGCCTAACGCATGCCATCTCCTCCCTTATCCTTCATCCATATGACCCTTCTCTATGACCTGGGGCCAATTCTTCTGAGCGCATCAGGATTTCACGTATCGAGAACTCCCGATGCGTTTCACCTTCGTTCTCTCGATCATATGATAACCAAAATTGTGAAATATTCAAATCATGTCAATGGTCCACAATATCTCTCTAGCCAACGACTACGATCAAATCACGGTTTCATGTTTCACAAATTTTCACAAGTCCTCCCTTTGACCTTTCCACTATGTGAGTTAGTGAAATGTTCATCTCTTGCCACATGTCCCATTTCATTGGATGGTCCCAATGATTTCGGGATTTCACGTTTCAGGGTTTGATGAATTTCACTCTGCTTCTTCCAAATCCTTTGGTTTTGTGAAATTTCAATAACTCATCGTAGCTAACCGGTGCACTACTTTTCTGAGATGTAACGGATTGAAAGATTTCAGCTCCTCCTGAATGGATCTTGACCCTCGATCTGATCCAATATTCAAAATTCTTTCCTGAAGGATTTATTTTGCTCAATCCTCCATACTTGTTCTTTCTTCGAACTCCAATTTTCTACACTCCACCTTTGAACACTTCAACGCTTCAAAACTTAGAATTTTTTCTAAGCGTTTCCTCTCGAGACTTAAAACCACTACTCCTCCCGACCTTCTGGTAAATGAAACTAAATCTCATCCCTAGCGCACACTTGCACTCTACGTCTTCTTCAAAAGGCTTTCTGATGCCTCCTGGTATACTCTACGCTCAACCTCCTTATCTTGCAAACTTTAACTCAAGTTTTTTTCTATACGCACTCATTGTGTTCAATATGCACACTTTGTATACGAAATTCCCCCCTACTATCTCTTCTGATCTTTAATTCAAAAAAAAATTCTCCGTACACACTCCTTGTGCTCTACGTGCACTCCTTTCATAATATTACAAAACAAAAACAATTGAACTTATTCAATTACTCATTTAGTCATTATGAACATCATCCATTCACAAACACCCAACAACACAATCACACTGTAAACAATATCAACGTTTTATATTTGGGTCAATTTTCTCTGTTCTATTCATTTCAAAGAAAATATCATTACAATGACTATGTCCTACAGACACAAACTATAAAATTGTCTAAGGACCCATAGCTACTTCGTTCTTCTTCCTTCTATATAAATCCTATTACCTTCTATTCAAGAGGTTACCTACTCAGCTTAATTAATGCAACAAAATGAATAATATGGGAAATTATCCTACACCTGTAATACATTACAGTCATGTAAAGGATTTACAATTGTTCTGTCATTTCAAATGGTGGCTCGAATTTACAAACAACTAATTAATTAACGATAAAATAAAAAATATCTCCACACTGCTACCAAGATGATTAAGGTTGGTTTGGCTCCTTTGATGTGTTGAGGTGTCCACTTCAATTCCATGTCCGCCTTTCTTTTGATGTGATTGTGATGCTCCTCCATCAAAATTTTGACCGGCAGGTGAGAGAAAGAGACTTCAAGGAAGGTGATCAAGTATTACTGTGGGAAAAAATAATAGAGAAGCTAGGGATGCATCCAAAGTTCAACAATCTTTGGTTAGGCCCCTACAAAATAGAGGAAATATCTGGGTTGGACTCTTTCTACTTCTCCACGATGGAAGGGAGGAGGATGCCACTATGAATAAATGTATCTCTCCTCAAACATTATTTCCAAGGTGGCACATGACTTCTTTAAGGCCCATGCCCCAGATAAGTAGGTAAGTCATCTTGCTTTCCCCTTCATTTGCATCTCGATTTATCATACTAGTTTATATGCATTTCATTTTCATTTTTCTCTACTTGCATATTTACTTCATGCTTAGATTAGAAATGTTTTTAAAAATGTCAAAATTTTTCTTTTCTATATTAGTTTTCATTTTTGGATATATATATATATATATATATGGGTGAAGGGTTATATCACCACCCTAGATGCTTTGATCCATTTGTATGATTTTTTGGCAGGCACAGGTCTACCAGAAGATGTTGCATCTCTCATGCACTCTACGAGGAGCACATGTCCCCAAGTAGGAGCCAGATGTTATCCCCATTTTTTGGATAGCTAAGGAGATCATGTCTTGAGGCTCTTAGGTTGCATATATGGAGTGTTGAGAGACTACTTGAAAAACAATATCCTTTTGCACATATGGAGACCCTTCTCACCACAACAGAGGTCACAAATTTTTAGATGGCATCCAACACATCAGCTGTATTCTTGAAGGTAGTGGGACTTGCTCCATGAGGTACAAGTTTGTATTATGGTGAGAATAATTTCAATATTTAATCCATTTGAGTATGTTGTATCTTAGATTCCTCCAGATTTCATGGTATATGCTTGGACATTAATCTTTTTTCCATGCTTCAGCTTGGTGGTTGACATTGTGCCCTAGTAAATGGTCTTCCTTGAGGATGGGTTTTCTACTAGGAACTCCCTTGAAGATACATCATAACATTCCTGACCATACTTACCACTTTCCATCACTCTTTCCCCCCATTTCCTTATTGCTTGGGCTTTTAGGGTGTGTTGACCCAAGAAGGAGTTGTTCCTCATTCTATGGGAAGAAGGGGTTGAAGGCCCAAAGGGATTGATTTTGGGTAAAATATAAAATCCTATGTATGAACCTTCTAGATTCTTCACCCAAGGATCACCCAAGAAAGAAATGAAACTCTTGTTGAGTCCATTTTTGTGCTTCCATTTTGCTCTATAAACCATACTTTTGCCTCTTTAATTGTCCATTTTACCTTCATTTAATTCCACATTTTCCATGAAACAAGCTATGCAAGGTATATTTGTCATTCTTTAGCTTGAGAATTGAATTTTTTAAATTTTAGCATTAAAATTGGAAATTTACCAGAAATTACAGGATTTGACCAAATCCCGTAAAAACTCTGTGGTTTGTATACTTTCAGGACACCTGGGAGAAATATAACACTTGGGTCATGTTCCCAGATGTAAAAGGATGGAGAATGAGCTATCATATTCGAAATCTAAGACTGCTAGATGTCCGATCAACACTGGTCAAACAGGGCCACTTCAGCAGAAATTGCCCTGTTTCAGCCTTAAATCTTGGATAGTTTTTGATTTCGTGGGATTTTGACCACATATTGAGGATTTAAAGGAGGAATTTGACCCTCCTAGGATATTGTGGACCTACTGATGATATTTAGGAGACATTTTAGCATTTTTGGTTTTAAGACTCTTGTATAAATACTCTTAAGCTAAAACTAGTAAGACACTCTTGATATGAATGAAGAAACTTGAGAATTTGCACTCTTGAAGATCAGCTCTGTGTTTTGTTCCTATGAATGCTTATGATGATTTGAATGCTACTAGAGTCCTTTCTTAGCTAAAGTTAACCAAAGTGTACCAGGGAAGCATTGGAGGGCCCCCATTGCCAACTAGTACACTCTTTCCTTGTGTTCTTTTTCAAGTACATGTTTTAGATCTTGCTTGTTGTAGATGAGTTTTATCTTGTTATATGTAGATGGATTT
>SNQJ01S0029673.1:0-45463 GCA_010110895.2 Picea sitchensis | reverse complement strand
GTGTAGTTTGACTTCAAGCATTAAGATAGTTTTGAATGTTTTTTGAGTTATTTATGCTTTCAGTACTTTGATTTGATTTAATGATAGTGGTTAATGAATGAATGAAAGAAGACAATTAATGCATCTCTTGAATAAGAGTTTTGTTCTTCTAACATTTGATAGGTCTTAGAACTAGTTCAAACATCTCTTGAATGCTTACTGTTTTTTACTCTTTAGAAAAACAAGCGTTGATTACTATTATGAGATCTATGAAGATGACTTCTGAATAGGAGCTTAGCATCTCTTTCATACTCAGCGTTAGAATAGGTTTTTGGTTTATCTCCATTAAAGATAAAAACTATCTCTAAATCCATATACTTTGGACGTGCCTCTAAGTTTTACAAACATCGGGTTGACAATAAATGCACTCTAATTTACTTGGGTAGATTTGGAGCTCAACAACTCTTATCTTTGAGAAAAGGGGGACCCACAATAAAATATGATTAAGAATGCTTAAAAGGTTAGTTGGAGGATAGGAGGTCTCATCACAAGATGACCTATCATGTACATAAATATATATGTGTATGAAATTACCATCATATAGTCATCAATCCAACTTAATGTATCTCAGTTGTATGGCTGAGAGAAAGTGGGCCTCATCACGAGCTATCCTTCTCATTTCCACTAGTTATTTGTGGGTGAAATTGTCATTTTGTAGACACCACACCAGGGAAGTGGTCTTCAACCTTTCCATAAAATTATGAAAGAATGAAAGAATGTAAAAATAATGGGCTTGGAAAAAGTGTTTGAGGACGAAGGTACCACACAACCTCAACAAAGGAACCCATGAATGGGACACTACGACCACTTATATCTCATGAGCCCTATTCCCATTGGGGATTGACCCTAACCACTTCACCAAATTTAAATGGATTAAACATATATCTCTTCGAAATTCTCCTTTACCTAGGGAAATATCTATGCAATAGTTCACCTTGTCAACCCTCCCATATTCAATCTTGACAATTCGCATAATGTTTTTGAGCAATTATTTTTTTCATATAGTGATCTTTGATGCACATGATTAGGTCACTAACTTATTGATTGGATTCAGTAATCATGATTTTATGACTTGATATCCTTGGAGGGCATGCTCATTTTTCTTATCAATACCTATTTGGTGGAAAATTTTGGAAGCACGGGCCTAGCTTGGGCTTCCATGGGGCTTGAAGCCTACTGGTGGATGTCAAGGGCCTGCATTCCATATGGAAAATATCAAACTTGGAAGGCCTTAAATATGACTTGGATGACATAGCCTATCCCCCACATGCCAAAACATTTTCCTAGGAGAAGAAAAAGGTCACTACTAGAGGCATGGTGTCACCTAAGGGGGTTAGGGTTTGGTGGTGTGGTTGAAGCATTGGAACTTGGACGTTTTGAGGATAAATTGGATTTTCCCATGAAGGAATAAACTTGGATACCTAACATGTGGCTTTGGAAATTCTAGACACCCTCCTCCTACACCAACGACTCGCTCCAAATGCCAAAACATCCCCTAAAGAGGTGACATCCTTCTAAATTAGGGTTTTCTTATTTGAAAAAGTGAATTCTAGATGAATTGTTTAACATTATTTTGTTAAGGGGGAAATATTAGGGTTCTTGACCCCTAGTATTTTTTTTTACACCTAATTATGTGGACAAGTCTCCTTAGTGACATTTTGTATAAATAAGAGATCATAGGATCATATTTTAAAATAACTGTCCCTCTTGTGAGAAGAACTTGGTCTGAAATTTTCAGTTGCTTTGACAAGTTGACTCTCTTGTTTTCTTGTTTATGGTTATATTTTTATGTATGGTTTATGGAAGTGATGGTCTAGCCTTGGAAGGATTCTCTCTTTCTATTGAGGTGGATTATCCTAACATTTTCCTTGAATTGGTATGGTCTTTATTTTCATGCTATCATTTGTTTCAATTCAAGGTTATTTTTATGATATCTCATCTCTAATCAAAGGTTGACATCATCCCATAATAATATCACTCAAAAGCCCAGTTTGGGTTAATTTCCCTACATTCACTTTATGTCTCCTAATTCACCCACACAGTGAATTAATAGTCGTTTAGGATAAAATGACCAAATTTCACTTTTGACTTAAATCTCCTATGTGAAAGTGAAATTAGACATAAAGTACAAGGAACATAGTACATAATACTTCCCACTTGTGTTTAGAAGCTCACATACACAAGGAGACCACTTCCCAATGTAATAAAATTTCAACACTCCCTCTTACCGAGATAAGTGTTTCTCACCAAGCCCATCTTGTCTCTGAAGTAGACATGTTTTCACCTCGGTAGGGTCTTGGTGAGAATGTCTGCAATGTTCTTGTCATTCAGTATATAATGTAACTGTCATTCCCCTCTATGAACCCAATCTTTGATGAAGTTATATCTGATCTCAATATGCTTTGACCGGTCATGGAAAGCTATATTCTCAGAGAGTTTGATACAACTTTGATTATTGTAGTGTATGAGGGTTAGAGGAAACTCCCGACCAAATAATGCTACCAACACCTTACAAAGTCAAATGGCCTTGCAAGTGGCTTGAATAGACACCATGTACTTTGCTTCAATGGAACTAAAAGAAACTGACTTTTGTTTCCGGATAAACCAGGAAACAAGTCCTGACCCAAAACCAAGACAACACCCTTAGGTGATTTTCTTGTCAGTAGCACATCCTTCCTAATCTGAGTCTATGTAGCCAATCAAACTAACTCCATCACCTTTGATATACTCTAGGAAAAAATCAACTGACCCATCAAGGTACCTTAACACATGTTTTTCCCCAATCCAGTGAACACTCCTTGACTCTACCATATGTCGGCTGAGAGTGTTGATGGGAAAAAAAATATCTATTCTAGTGTTGACCAGATACATAAGTGAATCGATCAACTGCCTATAAATTGTAGCATCCACCAACTTGGAATTTGAAGCACTAATATTCTTCCAATTGGTGACCATGGGTGTCGACATAGACCTGCATTCCTCCATCTGAAATCTACTCATAATATCTGCAACATACTTCCTTTGCCTAAGAAATATGTGACCCTCCTCCTGCCATACCTCCATACCCAGAAAATAGTGCATCAACCCTATGTCACTCATCTCAAACTCTGATGCAAGTCCCAACTTGCACTCAACTGTGAGATCCTCTGCAACTGTCATGAACAAGTCATCCACATACATAATGAGAATGAGTATGTCCTCACCTCCAATGATGTAGTAGAGGTTAGGATCAACATCGCTCTTCTCGAAACCCATCTGAAGCAAGTATGTGTCAATACATGAATAGCAAGATCTAGGATCTTGCTTCAGATCATATAGTGCCTTTGTCAAAAGGCACATGTGAGAATCCCTCTCAATCACCTCGAACTCCTATGGTTGTTCAATGTACACCTCCTCCTCTATAAATCTATTTAGAAATGTGGTCTTCACATCCATTTGATGTATCCTCCAACCCATCTCCACTGCTATGGAAATAATACTCTTGATCGAGGTGTATCTCGCAACTAGTGCGAATGTCTCATCATAATCAAATCCCTTTATATGAGATAATCCTCACGCCATAAAAAGGGCCTTGTATTTCTCTATGCTTCCATTTGCAACATACTTGGTTTTGTAAAACCACCTAGAAGTCGAACTCACTTCCCCATTGGCCTCAGAACCACCTCCCAAACATTGTTTCACATAATGGATTCATACTCCTCTAGCATGGCCTCTCACCAAACCTGATGGTCTACTACCTAAGAAAATTTTTGTAGCTTAGTATATGAGATACTTGTCACCATATCCAAATAGGATCCAAACCTAACTATAGGTTTACTCTCTCTAAACTGTCTCTTGGGATCTCCTACATTCTCCTTGGCTTCCTTCCAGGTCTCTTGAAACCATCTTGATTTCCTCTTACCTGAAGTATTCAAAGGAGAAGTAAGATCTCCCTGCTCAAGAGTATATGCCTCAAGTCTAGCTGCAACACTGATATCCTGAAGCCTCTACCCCCTCTGCCTGAATACCCTCTGACTATGACCCTGAAGCTATGCAAGGTGACCCTTTCACCTCTGAAATTGGTGTACCAGAAACTTGAGGTTGTTCTCCCTCTGAGACATCAATATGTTCCTTTGCATCATCGTCCATAGTGAATATCGACTCTAGAGACATATGAAAATTCCTACCCTCCTAGAATCTAATATCTTTGCTCACCACCACTCTCTGAACTGATGGAATGTAAATTTGGTTGGCTTTGGAGACCTCTGAGTATCCAACTAGAATCCCCTGATGGGATGCGGGGTCTAGATTTTTTCTCTTCTCTGAGGGGACATGAGAATAGGTCAAGCACCAAAAAATCTCGATGTACTCGACATCAGGCCTCCTACTAGTGAAGGCCTCCTCATGATTCATCTTCCCCAAAATCTTGTGGGGACTCTTGTTCTATAGGTAAACTTCAATAGAACTCGCCTCTACCCATAGGTAAAGAGTCAAACTCTTATCATGCAGCATAGATCTCGCTACACCTATGATCACAATATTCTTCCTCTCGACAACCCCATTCTGCTGGGAGTTGTAAGGCACGGTCATATGTCTTCTGATCCCTGAATGGGCACATAAGCCTACAAAATAACTGGAGGAATACTCTCCTCCATTATTTGACTACAAGACCTTGATCATTTTCCAGTCTAGTTCTTGACAAGATCTTTGAACTCTTTGAACCTCTTGAATACCTCACTATTGGTCTTCAGGAAATAGATCCAGGTATTCCTTGAGCAGTCATCATTGAATGTAATATAGTAGTCATGAACACTCAAGGACACATGAGACATGGTACCACACACATATGCATGTGCTAAGTCTAGTATCCCAACTGACATGTTGTCACTGTTGGGAAAATAAGCCTTGGTAAACTTACCAAGTGCACACCCTTTCCAAACATCTTGATTCTCTGAACTAAGCTATGGAACTCCCATCACAACCTGCTGCCATCTAGGTTTGTCTTTGACCTCAATAGGGCTCTAAGTTTATGCTATCACACACTTATTTTTTGTTGTATTATATCAAAAAACAAATCAAGAAATTCATTTTTGTTTTGTTACAGTTACATAGGCTTTTCAGGTGCTTTGGCATGTAGTTTTACTCACCAACAGGTTAGCACATTCATACCATAAAATATGTAACACACATCTAGATGTTTACTGCTGAAATAAAGTTGTTCTAAACTCTAGCATACATGAAAATGAACAAAACTATCTTTGGTCAACAAGACTTTGGATAAAACCCCCCCGGGGAAACCCATTTTGGAATATAAGTCTAGATATGTGTAAAATATAAGGTGGAATACAGCAAGTACATGAAAAAAATGAACCCGATACAATAGTAGCTTGCCTCAAGATGCAACACAAGTCCAAGAATGAGAGATGTGCCATATCATGGTGTGCCCTCCTCACTTGTTGTCCAATCCACTGAAATGAAGCACCCTTGCTCCTTGAAGCTCTGGTGAAGAAACCCTTGCAAAAAAAATAGTCGTTGTGTGCTACCTCTCCATTGAATCTAGCCTCAAATAAATTTTACCCATTGAAGATGCACCCTCCTCCTCAAGTGAACCCTCCTCCTCAAATTCACCCTCCTCCAAGCAAGAACAACAACCACAAATAAATGAGGGTCTAGGCCTCTATGAAACCTCCATGAAAGGGTGCGCCCAAGATTCCCTCAACCATAGCCTCCATCCTCACCTCAATTTTGTCTCGCAAACTCTCTAAGTGAACATAAGTGTGAATGAGCCTCTCTATTCCCTATGCGGCCCTCTTGAACCTCCATAAGGAAACCTAAAATATGCATGGATGATATCATCCCATCTCATCTCTAATCAAAGGTTGATATCATCCCATAATTATATCACTCACAAACCCAGTTTGGGTTAAGTTCCCTAAGTTCACTTTATGTCTCCTAATTCACCCACAAAATGAATTTATAGTCATTCAAGATAAAATGACCAAATTTCACTTTTGACTTAAATATCCTAAATCAAAGTGAAATTAGATATAAATTACAAGGCACATAGTACATAGTACTTCCCACTTGCGTTTAGAATCTCACAAACACAATGGGACCACTTCCCAAGGTACATAAAATATCAACACTAGGTGGGAAGCATAAGGGCATACAACCCCACCATAGTCTTCATCATTCTATGCTACATCTTATTTGTTAAACAAGGGTTTGCTAAGAGAAGTATAAGGGCATACACCCTCTTAGATGAAATCGTAGATATAGAAAATTGCTTTGGGGAGTAAGAGGATTTACACCCCCAAGGAGGTAGATTCTCTAGATATTTCTTTGCATGACCCCATTAAACCAATTATTAAGAGAACTATTCATTTATTTATTGCATTGGAGAAACAAAATTATTTTCTTGGAAAACGTGATTTTACAAGTTTTAAGTCTCTCTCTTTGGGAAAGTGTTCCTTGAGCCTTTGGCTCTCTTCCCTCATTGAGGCATCCCCTTTCAACCACTACAAATTTCTCCTGTAATATGCACTAACATACAACCATTAGGGATGCATTAACCGTAGGTAACTAACGCTAACTATCTCCTAAACTAACCCTAGACTAGGCCTAAATTTCTTCCCTAACCCTCTATTAAACTAGGTGCATCCTTTGAGCCATTTACAAGTGATTTGTGTTGAATAATTTTGTTGATATAGGGCTTGGTTTTCTACATCCATAAGGCTTATAACTTGACCGAAGAAACCCTAATATAAAACCACTTATAATGTTTGCTTTAACCATCAAAATTTGCTAGAATTTTGGCAACTTGTTCTATTTGGTTTAAGGAAATTATTGGGTGGTTTCTTTATGGATTTCATCGGCTGATTTTACCGTTGTTGTAACATTTTTATACAGCCATAAGGCTGATAATATCTTTGCAGTAAGTTTTTATTTCAGCCTTTCTATTTCTGCTAAAGTTGTTTTTTAATCATTGGTGAGTTGAGCTAGCTTCTAATAGCTTTATCTCTTGTTTATTTATCACATAGCACTTAGTTTGCAGACCTTGTTATATTTATTGATCTTATATATATCATTTATTGTTTCTGAAAATTAGGGACAACAATATTAACTTGCTTGTCCAACTAACATATTACATTATATGCTTGGTTTTCCTTGTGTCTCGTGAAGGTATTCACACCTGGAAGGTCAGTCAACTTACTTGGCAACCCTTGTACCTTCCCAAGACTTCATTTCAACCCTTTCATTTCATTTAGATCTAACCTCTAGGGAATTCATATCCATCTTTAATCCATCTTCATGTCATTCTACCTAGGGTCACCGAGATTTCCCCCTTGAGGTGACTACCTGATCTTTAAAGTGATGGGGATACCTTTCTGAGGTTATAGTGGGTAGGTGACCTCTTGGTTGTCTCCATTTAGTGGTTGGATCGGGATTTTACCAAACTACAACTTGTGTAATAACATGTATTCTTAATTAGACTGAATTAAATTTGATGTATGAAGGGTTCTTAATCAAGTTGACCATTATTTCTCCACATCATTAAATGATCGATATAATTAATAGATGAATCATATTGATGCTAATGATATTTCAGAAATGTATAATCTTAAAAAAATTAAATTGGTCTTCTTATATGTTTGTATTATTTGAGTTTGAATCTATACAATACAATTGAATGGCTTGTAATTTGATTTGAAAGTGATGTATCATCTATGAATTTATATAAATTGTACAAAATAAGTGTGTTGTTGTGCCACTTAAGTAAGGAGATAAAACTATTCCAATTTTTCTCCATATTGTGTCCCTATGAGGATTCTTGGAAAATTAGTATTATTTCATTTAGAATATATTTTCATGATTAATTTTTTTTGTTGGTGCAATCATTATATTAGTTATTAATTTTAAATGATCCTTGAAATCTCTTGTATTAAATGAAAAAGTTACCTTATGATTATTGTTTTTATTACATTCATTGTACTCTCTTACTCATGGATGTACAATTTATAGAGGGTCTTTACATATGGTATCAGAGTAAGGTTCCACTCTATGGGATCAATCTCATTACGGATTCCATTGATTTATATATAATTAAATATCTATCGCTAATATAAATAGAATTTTTTTTATGAAAGGTATCATGGTTAGAGGATGAAGCATGAGTAGATGTCAGGGTGCAAGAGGAAAGGGTGTTCTTCCTCCAAGTACATATACACCCGAGGGATCTGCTCCATAGGGAGAAGAGAAAACTATCGAGCAAGAGAAAGTCATAGTGGGAGATGTCATTGGTATTATGAGGTATTTTAAAAGGATTTTAGAGGCGATGATAAATCTCCTTGATCGTGATGAGGGTAAGGAGTCTGTACCCAATGAGGGTTCACAGTGCCCTCCTATTGCTAGTGGTATTGTTCATAGAGAACTTTAGAAGGTAAAGTTTCTCTATTTATGGAGTTCCACAAATGGTTTAGCCATCAAATCTTGGTTGGAGAATATGGAAATGTGTTTTTAATTGCACAATTATACCTCGAACATGAAGGTTCATATGGAGATATTCTAACTAAAATGGAGTGTGATAGTTTGGTGGAGGAAAAGCTTTCCATAGTTGAATATGTCCATTGAATAGGTGTCTTCAGAATTGTTCAAGGAAGGATTCTGAGAGAGGTACCTATCTGATGATTTCATTGAGCGTCAGCTTAACAAATTCGATTCTTTACGACAAGGTAGTCATATAGTACCTCAGTATGAGGCTAGATTTATGGATTTCCTATGATCTAAGGTGAGGATCTTGAAGCCCCAAACTTTGCATGATGCAGTACATAAGATTTTATCGCTGAAGAATATTTGAATAGTGGGGGTCAAGGTATGAATCATTCTAGGTAGACAAGACTGACACCATTTAGAGCGTCGTGACAATAGGCACCCATTGGACATAATTCTAGGAGATGTGATACACCTAGAGGGCCTGGATTTTATACACCATGCAGACAGGTTTCCAATCAAATGACTTCGTATAGAGTACCACCGCAACAACAACCACATTGTCCTCAACAATAGAAACAGTATGGATCTATTCTATAGAACAAATTGGGACCTCAGAGCCCTAGACTATCATATTCTTCCTCTAGATCTAGGAGTACCATCCCTAAAACAAGATGTTGGACTTGTGGAGAAACCAAATATTAGAGATATTTTCCTATTGAAAGGGAGAGAACTTCTAGATCAGTAGGACAAACGATAGTAGGAGATGTGGGAAAGTCCCATAGGATTCATGCAGTGATGAATAATTATTAAGATGAGCACCGATATACAGTGCTCAAGACTTCAACTATGATATCATATCAACAATTTAGTATTTTGATAGATCCGGGAGATACTAAGAGTTTGATTTCTAGTGTTACGCTCAAAATAATTAAGGTGACAAATTCAAACAAGATGAGTTTATAGATGTAGAATTGGCATCTGGAGCCAAGAAAAAAGTTGGAGGAAAGGTTAGAGATTGTAAAATTAATTTGGGTGAATTCGTCACAAGTGTAAACATTTTTGTCACAACCCTGGGATCCTACGACATTGTGATTGGAATGGATTGGTTAGAATTGCATTAGATAATGGAAAAAAAACAATTTATATAATGCCATATCAAATGTCAACACCTTAATTGTAAGAGTTAAATACGAAATTGAAGGAGTTATTATATTTGGGACTTATACGTACAGGTGTGACTTATACGTCTGAGTGTATCACCGTGGGGTGTGTTGTTCTTGAGATTACCCTTAAGTCTCCAAAGAGTAATGTCAAGGCATCATAAATATAAACAAATTCTTTTTGAAAGGTTCTTTTTCTTCCGTTAGTTATATAAGAATTAATCCTCAAATGAAAATAATGATAGAACATGACAGAGGCCGTAATTTGTCATCTGAGTCGATTCATAAAATCTAATGATGTGAGGGAAACATACAAAAATATTAAACAAAATGAGGCATCACTGCAAGATGAATCTTACATTGTTCACAGTAGAAGAAATTAAAGAGTGCACCCTTGTAAGGATATGAGATACAATAATCCAAGTAGCTCACAGGTCTTGTATTTACTTATAACAAATAAAGAGGAAAAACTTCTTGCCTATAAAACAAACGATAAAATGTGACTACAGTAGTAGTGTTACTAAATTGCAATCACTCACTTATCAAGGAATGACATAAGGGAAACAAGAAATATGTAAGACAAGAGGAAAACATAACTCAAACTGCACAAAAAATGGAATTCATGTCTGCACTTGTATTAATTCTCACGAAATGAGAGTTTTTTCTTAATACATCCCACAAGAAGCAACCCCTGTTAAGTATTTAGACTATGTATTAATACAAAAATGTTCTCAACCCTAAACGGTTGGAATTCTCATAATTTCAAAAACAATAAATATTACAATATGTAGAATTGGAAGAGTTCCATTCGTATCTTCTATGTCCCTTCTCCTACTGGAATAGACATTTCTTCTTCTTGTATTCCATCTCATAAACAACTGGCGCCTAATTATGACCTGTGTGAATGGTATGCACACGTTGTCTCATTTGTTCCCGGATGTGCTGGATTTTCCTTGCTCGACACACTAATCACATCTTCCTACGAATTGCACCACCAACCTGGAAGGCTCTATTGTTTCATTCACCTCAAAAGTATATAACTTATTTTCTATGTGAGGTAGCCTATCTTCCATTTTCCTGACTTCTAAAGATAAAGATTGTAGCCGCGGGCTAGGATTGACTATCCACACATTAATCTGGATAATGTCAATCTGTTTCAATTGTAGGATTGTGGCCTAGGCTTCTTCCATTCTTGTCTTGGAAGTAAGTTGATGTTTTGAAATATCAATTTGCCCTAGGGATTCAAAGATATTGTCCATTTCAATGTCCAATGATTCTTTTTCGAGTGAGGAGGAAGCTTCTTCACAAGATTTATTCACTTTTTTGGCTAATCTCTTACTTTTAACTATATTAGCCTCCCAAGTTTTAAGTATTATATCACCTCGCATTCGTTCTGAAAGAGACAATCTAGTGTCCTTGGCTACTTCCTCCTTTGTTTATGATAAAATGGCCTCTTGGAATGTCACTCTAGCTACAGTGGCCTCTCTCTCCTTTATGAAAATATTATTTAAAGAATGGTCTACAAACCGATAATAATTTTGAATAGCTTCTATTCTTGTAAAAAGGTTTTGTTGAGCTGATTCCATATTCTCCTATGCCTCCAAGGCCTAGGCTTCGAAAACCTCCGCATTCAATGATGTGTTCTCAATCAAGTTTATTTTAGCCTAGAGTTATTTTATCAATTCTTCTCGTTGAATGGCCAGTTCCCTATTTTCCTGTGAATTCTTATGCATTTCATCAAGACTGATTTTAAGTTGCTAAATTTCCTGCCTATTGCAGACTATGATCTACTCAAAACCTTTTCTCATCTCGCTTCTAACACTCTACTCTACAAGATTTACTTGGTTTTGCAATTGTCTCACCAAGAGATCCTTCTTCTTCAATTGTTCATTTAGGTTCCCAACTGAATACTAGTTTTTTGTGGCAAAAGCTTCTAATGAGCCTGTCACTTCCATATCTAACTCTGCTTATTCTAAGGCCTAGCCATCATATATCACTCTGTGTCTCTTGACAATCACACCCTCCCTTTGGTGAGTTTCTCTTTTCACAACATCTCTCCTCTTTTTGGTGAATAATACTTCGGAAGGGGGTATCTCTTCCACCAAAATAGGCGTAAGATCTTTTATAAAGACTACTTCGACACTAAGGTTCCCTCTATTGTACTATAAAGGTGTGACAGATTGAATAGGGCTTCCGATCTCGATGGATGGTTGTTGCCCGACTATGTGAGTAGTTGATTTGTCTGTTGTGGATAGTGGTTTTTCTTCCCCCTTTTTTATCAAGGCCTCAGCCTGAACTTTAGTTTAATCATCTTGTGGATTTGTCAATGTAGTGTCCCCCTTTTGTATCAAAGCCTCAGTTTTTTCCAAATGTTCTTGAGTATCCTGTCTGATGGAGCTCCCTATTTCTAAACTATGGGTCGCAGTTTCTTGTGCAACTAGAGACGTTGGGGTGTCTCCTTTCAAGACTTTGGGAAGGCTATTTCTTTGGTTTCTTTGAAAATTATAGAATTCAACTAATTTTTTAAGGATCCAGAGTTTGGACTCGACTCAAAACTTCTTGATAAGATCTTTCTCCTCAAAATATCTCATCCTGTGGGGAATATTCATGCTCGTATATTTTTAAATTGTAAAGATCCATGTGATTTACCATGATATTTTTAGGATCATGTTTCTTGAATTCAATATTTACAAGTTGATGTCTTCCAGGGTCGTGACCTCTACTTTTGAGTTGTTGAAATCTAATAGTGTGAACATACCAATATGCAAAGGAAAGGTGGGACATACATTTTTCTAGAATGTCTTTAGCTCTTTACTGATTCCACCTAGCACAGTTTGATTTACTACCTCTCTGCACACCAATCGATCTGGTAGAAACTTGCATAAAACATGCAGAGGGATGGAGCACCCAAAAACCCTGATATAAGAGAACTGGTCTTCAATGTACCAATCTGCTATTTTTCCCAGGTGGGCACCCATATATAGCAATATGCATCGACACCACCACATAGTTATAGATTTCGTAGAAGAAATCTTTTTCTTTATCCTCCCACAACTTGGAGTGATAGAAGTGTATTGGTTCAGCAATGGTCGGAGTCTAGCTCCATCCCAGCAAAGGGAATGGCGTCATGAAACATATGACATCCTTAATATAAGAAAACATGTAAACTGGGGCAGGTTTCCCTTTGGCTTTCAATGACTAATACTCTATCATTTCTCTAACCAAATTGTCAGATAATATTTTGGCCCAATCAAAGGAATACCCATCTTCTACCATATGCATGATTGGCACCCATGGTAATAAGAAATGAGCACAGTTTTCTTTCCCAAAAATCCAACATAACATCATGGCTAGATACATCATGTGAGTCTATAATGAGGCAACAACATACACTCCATGGGTGACTAATCTAAATTTCTCAAGACATGAACACCAATTCTTGATCAAGTTGGATAGGTTCCTTCCATATTGCATGCATTCTTTTTTTTGTCGAATTCCATTAAGAAAGTGGCTTTATAAATGTAATTGGGAACTGTGGATAATTTGTACATCAACTGGAAATTCTCAGGTCAAAAAGACCCAAATGCAACCTTTTACGCATTGCAGATACTCATGGTCGAGAGGTCCTCATTCTCCAGCACCCAACCAATCATATCATTGTAAGACATGAGCCTAGGCCGCGTTGCTATTTTATTCAACTATGATTGAGAAACATATTTGTATCTCATAGCCTGGGTTTCAGTTGCCTCATCGCCTGAATCATATGGGAAGTTGATCAATTCATATTGTAGAATATTGAATACCTGCGTTAGGTTTTCACGTAATTTATGGTTCTGGGCTACGTGTCTGAGAAGACGTTTCTGTTTGGGTTTGAGATTTCACCCGATGCTTTAGCTATTCTACGAGGAGCCATGGTATCACAAGATCATATCTTTGTTACCCGTGACAAGAAATACACAAAATTCTTATCTTGAAAACTTGTTGTCTTGTGAAAACGCATAATGAAATTCAAACTTCAATGTCTCTTTCCCCTTAATTGTATCGATTTTATAAATACCTTTGTTGACGAAGTATTCACTTTCCATAATGAAAAAGATTTATGTGGTGGTCCAGGATCTTATTTGAAATGATGTTCGTAGATCAAATATTAATTTCATTAATTTCTGGTGGTTTGCAATTAGAATTTTTGACAAACAACATTTGAATTTACCCAAGTTATGATTCAGCGAAAAATTTATCACGAGATAATCCTCATTAAAGAATTAGTTAATCACATTTATCGTTAAGTATTTTTCGGTGTTTCAGACCTCGGGATATCCTATAATAGTTCAAGCTATGATTTATGAAACACAAAATCTTGAAATGATTAATTAATTTTAATCATGTTTAACCCGTTAAATAATCATGTTTAACCTCAAGTATTTCAGGGTTTCGGACCTCGGGATATCCTATAATAGTTCAAGCTATGATTTTCGAAACGCAAAATCGTGAAATGACTAATTATTTGCTAATCATTAATTAACCCTGCTTAACGCTTAAGACATTTTAGGAGTTCGGGCTTTGTGAATTAGGGATATGATATGTGGCGAATGCCCAAAATCCGAAATCGTGAAACTATTATTTGATTTTTCTAATTGGGTTTTAGTTTCTTTTTAGGTATTTATCACTTCATATATTTTGTTAATTAACGTCATTTAAAACTTTGACAGGTCATTTTATGGAAAGATATGTCAGAGAGTAGGGGGTATACATGTGTGGTGACTAGGATCTATCGAACACTTTTTGCGTATCGAGGTGTTGAAGGAGCGACATGTTAACACACATGAAGCATGAAACTCTGAAATCCAAAGTTTCGAAGCCAGTCTTTAGAGGTTTTGACCTTTTTAACATTGAGGCGGCTCCAAACGTTCGGGAAAAGTGGAAGCATTCGATCAATGGGAGAAATCAATCGACGACGGACCTTGTGCATTCCTTAAGGATTTAAAGTGGAAAAATTTATCTTTTGGAAATCAGCTTCTAAGTTAAAGTGAAAGGATAACAAAAATCCTTCGGCTTATAGTTTTAAAAGTGTTCCAACAGGGTGCACGAGTAATTTTTCTAAGAAATAAGGATGGATTGTGGAGGATTTACATTGATTGTCGTCAATTAAATAAAGCCACAATCAAGAATCAATACCCATCATCGATAATTGATGACTTATTTGATCAAATGAAGAAAGTGACAGTGTTTTCAAAGATTGATTTGAGATTGGCATATCACCAGTTGCGAATCAAAGACGAATAAATTCCTAAATTACCTTTTAAGAAAATATTTGGACATTACGAATTTACTATATTACCATTTGGTTTGACAAATTCCCTGAGTGTATTAATAAGTTTAATGAATAGGGTGTTCCGCAAGTACCTCGACAAGTTTGATCTGAAAATAGAAGGCTGACTTGTTATGCTATCCAAGCACCCGCTACTTCATTAAAATAAACTTTCCAGGACCTTGCTTCATGTGTATAAATATGCAAAATAAACTTATGTGTTAAGTTCATGAATCTTCTTGTAAATGCTTATGTGTGAGGAAATGTTCTCTTAAATGATTAAATAAGTGTTTTAGATAAAAACACAGCAACATAACTTGCAACAAATAAACCATCAAACTCAGAACAATCACAACATGATAGAGGAGTTCAACCCCCTCCAGGCTACATCTCCTTGAGCCTCCATCAATGGACTTGGCTCTCTGGGATTAATTAGTCAAAATTTCTTTTACAAGCTGCTTCTCAACTCCAATGGAAAAACAGACTACACCATTGAGATCAGAACACATAAAAACCCCAAAAATGACTAATAGAACTCTGAAAACGGATCATGGCTCATCCGGGCATGACCTCTTCTACATGTGGCCATAAGCTTCCCTGAGATTCTCTTTGGAAAAAACATCTGTAAAAGTCCTCAATAGCCTCTGAAACCTGTCCCAATGTGTTCATAGCATATCAATTAGCCAAAAATGATTATTCAATCACAGAAAACAAACATAGGCTCACCAAACCATGTCCTCGATCAATGAGGGCTTCAAGCTCCCTGGAGCTTGCTGAAACATCGATGGTGAAAAAATTGTAGAATAAGTCTTCAAATGACCTTGATAACAGAACCAATGGATTCAGAACATCCAAAAACCCCTAGCTGGGCTTTTACGGCACCTCAATCGGCCAAACGATGAAGAAGTTAGGCCTCTTCCATTTTCCTCCTTCAACTTTGTTGGAACTGGCTCGCCAAAATGCACCTCTGTGTGCATGAACCCAGAACACGCTCCAAAATGCGCGTTAAAACCTATCCCCGCACATAACCGAAAACCGATCCAAACTGTAGGACGGTTAGGGCGCCTCCAGCCCCCAACCGCCTAGCTCTCGGGCATAAGGTTCTGCATATGACCACGCGCAAAATCAAAAGGGGCTAACCGTTTGTAGGAAAATAAGGCCATGCCACATGGTGGGTCGTTTGCAACCGTTTGAACCATTTTAACAAAACCCAAACGTGCCATACACTATATGTTAGTCATGTGTAAAGGTGTGCGACCATGGTTACCGTGCGCGCCAACCCCGTTTATACCATGGTTACATGGCATAACACACAAGATCGAGGGCTATGATTGAAATACCCCCGCGCGCATGCCCAAATGTATAGTGTTCACATTACATAACATGTGACCAAGGGCAGGGGCTAGGCCTCGGCCTGGTCGTGGCCCAACCATACAAACACTTGAATTTAAATATATATGAAACCATATGATTATTAAAACCCAAAGCGTGGCGCGTTGGCAGGCTGGCCTTTGTTAAAGATTTCAATGGTTGATAGAGGTACGGGGGTCGAACCCCATGGACCCACAAAATTTTTAATAAACCAAACAATATACCAATAGCCAATAAACGGGTGCCACATGGCAGCCCATGATTGGGCCACGTGGCACCGCACCATTCGCCAAAATCATGCCACGTATGCTGTACGAACCTGCCACGTGTCCTGTACGGACCTGCCATGTGTCCTGTATGGACCTGCCACGTATGCTGTACGGACCTGCCACGTGTCTTGTACGGACCTGCCAGTCAACATCCATTTTTTTACTGTTTGATGATTCAGACAGATCGCTATATCTTTTGCTCCCGACGTCCGTTTGAGACGAAACAAATTGCATTGGGTTTGTGATAACGAGGGATACAAGCCCATTTGTTTTGAGGCAATTCCGAGAACTTTGATTTTTGAGCTAAAATTTGACCCCTGGTCCAGATTTTGATCAAAGTTAGTACAAGTATTTACTGATGATATATAAATTTACTCTCGGACGAAAGAGGAGCACAACGGACATTTGTGATTAGTTTTATAGTATTTAAAAGAGAACAAGTTGTATGGAAAGTTTTCAAAATGTTCCTTTTATCAGATGAAGATTCATTATTTGGGACACATTCTCTCTAGAGAAGGTATCGATATGGATCTAGTGAAGGTAGAGGATATTATGGAATGGCCATCACCGAAAAAAGTAAAAGAAGTATGTAGTTTTATGGGATTAGCATGTTACTATAGGTGTTTTGTTGAAGGTTTTCAAAAATAGAAAATCTAATTACGAAACTGTAACAGAAGGATAAGAACTTCGTATGTTCAGAAAACTGCACTGAAGAATTTTAGAATCTTAAATAATTATTTAGAACAACACCAATATTGAAGGTTCCAAATATGGAAAAGTAATTCTTGGTATGCACTAACGCATCCAAGGAAGGATTAGGGGGATTAATAATGCAAGAAGGTCAATTTATCACATATATTTCAAAGAAACTAAGAAGACATGAAGAGAATTACACAACAAATGGTTTGTAATTATTAGCAATTGTTTATGGCTTACGATATTGGAGACACTACCTTATTGGATGGAAATTGGAGTTGAAAACTGATCATAGTGGATTGCAACACATTTTTACTTAGAGTGACTTGAACAAGCGACAAAAAAATTGGTCAGAAATTTTAAGTGAGTATGATTTTGAGATCACGTACATTAAAGGAACAATTAATAGAGTAGCAAATGAATTGAGTCAGAGATCCCACATTTTCTCAGTAATACCCCTAAAGATGAATCTTCAAGAAAATGTTTTAGCATTACAGATTGATGATGACTAATACAGAGAAGTAAAAGACAACATTAGACAAGGTACCATGATGGTGCTAAGATATGAGGGATATTCCTTGGACAATGACAGGCTACTAAGATATAATGGAATAATTTATGTACCATGAAATGACAAATTGAGAAATTTAATTTTAAACAAAGCTCATCGAAAAATGTATATGGTTCATCCTAGAGTCACTAAAATGAAGGTAGATCTTAAACCACTATTCTTTTGGAAGAGGATGAAATCTATTATATTTATCTATGTGGTGAGATGTCTTGAATGTCAGTAAGTGAAGGCCAAACATAGAGATCCAACGGGATTATTACAACCACATGAGATTCCTGAATCGAAATGGGAAGTCATATCGATGGATTTTAATGTTGGATTTCCATTGACGACAAGGAGACATGATTATATTTTTTTATTTGTTGACACATTGACAAAGAGTGCACATTTTATCCTAGTTTACATGACATATCAAGCACCTGACATAGCTAGAAGTTTTGTTAATGAAATTGTGATATTCCATGGTGTACCGAGAAAGATAATATCCAATCGAGGATCGATATTCAGTGGACATTTTTGGACTAGTTTCCAAGAGGATTTGGGAATGGAATTAAATTTTAGTACAACATATCAACCCAAAATAGATGGAGAAACTGAAAGAATGAATCAAATTTTAGAATATATTCTTTGAATGCATGTGATGGATCAACATAAATGATGGGATTTTTTTTACCATTGGTATAATTTGTGGACAACAAACACTATTGGAGTTCGATAAAGATGGAACATTTTGAGTTTCTATATGGACGAAGATGTTAGAAACCTTTGAGTTGGGATCAACTAGAGGATAGGGTCCTGGTGGGACCGAAAGTGATCTAGGAAATGGAAGATTAGATGTAAACCATAAGGAAAAGGATTAGGGAAGCACAAGACTGACAAAAGGGTAATGTGAATGTGCATCGTATAGACGTAGTTATGAGGTTGGTGATAAAGTGTTCTTGTGGGTGAAGCTGCATAAGAGTTTTATTATGTTTGGAAAGGGTGCCAAACTATCTCCAAGGTTTGTGGGACCTTTCAAGGTTGTATAAAAAAGAGGACATGTGGTTTACCAACTAGACTTACCTGATCCTTTGAGGAGTATGCATGATGTATTTCATGTTTAATTATTATGTCATTATATATCATATCCATCACATGTTATTGATATGAGTTCATTGCAGGTATCGAACAAGGCTTCTCTCATAGTGGATCCAATCTACATATTGGACCATCACACTTGACATATACGACATCGATTGGTATTTAGGTCAAACTTGAGTGGGATAGTTATATTCCACATTCTTCCACTTGGGAGGATGCACATGAGATGCGTCAAGAGTTTCCATATTTATTTTGAAATTTTTATAGATAAATTAGTATCGCCTATATTATTTATTTCATTATTAGAGTCTACAAACTTTGAGATGAAGTCTAAAACAAGAGGGGGTGTATGTAACATCCGAATTTTCACTGGAGAAATTTTCATAACAGATATTATTCTTTGGGGAAACTTGCATGCAATTTATCTCACTAAACATGATACTTTATGATTATCTTATTTGGTTTATGAGTTAAACTTAATTCTATAATTAAATGGTGAAATTTTTATATGTTATTTGTATTGATGTATAACATTGATAGATATTATGATGATATTTCCTGAGTGTGTAGGAAACATAATGCGATGGGATGATGATGGAATCGATAGAACATCTTGGACTCCAGATTGAGTCAGGTAGTGGAGTAATGACTTTGATTATGAGTGCTTGATTTTATTACGCATGTGTTATGATGATGATTTTAGTATTGGATTTCATGTATGAGAATTATTAATATTATCTTGTCAGTGGATGCATGCATGGTGACGCTTTCTACTATGACTCTGATATGGAGTAAAGGGGTCATACAAAGATATCATATTGATGAGGGAGAGGTGTGGTAGCATCCAGTCATAGCCTACTAGAACTCTAGTCGTGACCTGATCTTAAGGTTAATGAATACCTTGTTCCTGAGAGGTTCACGATGTTATAAGTAAAGACTGAGACAATTTCTCACATGGATTTCTAAGGGGAGAAAAATAAGGCGTATTCCTTATTTCTCAGTAATCCCTTAGTCTCACACAAGGTCAAAAAGTGGACTATTGACTCCAACCGTCAGACAAATTCCAAACTAATTCAAATGGCGAGTGGAACCCTTGGAGCATGTAGGTGCTCCTTGAAGGGCACGTCACATGAATAAATTATTATGGGAATAAAAGGTCTCAAAGAGCATAGAAAATAAAACGAATTCTTAGAATGTATTAGAAGAGAAAATAAATTGTATTAAGTTATAAATTTGAAACATAATAAAATCAAAGTCTAAAATGGTTATGTCTAAATGAATTTATATTAAAGGGGCATAAATAAAAAAATTATATTAAATAAAATTGTTATAGAGAGAATAAAATATTATGACATCTACATAATGTGTGCATGAAATTAATAGAATAAATTTTTTAATTAAAAATAAATTATTTTCATGACAGAATGGGTTGTCAACATAGAGTTAGAATACTAAGTCAAACTATACTCTAAATCCTAACTATGAGAAGTGTACTAATCAAAATCCAACTATAAATTAGTTAGGAGACACAATAAAGGAGAAATTGGGAAAGTAAGGGACAACTAGGAGAAAATCTAAGAACTAACTGTGGATGTGAGGGAAAATCAATAATTTTTTTATTCATTACTCATTTATTGATCCAATGATTATCTTATCTAACCAATTACTTTACCAAAATTCATCCTTTAATTAGCAAGGGAACCAAGTATTTTCTAACAGGTCGGCCAATTCTACTGTAGTTAACTAATAACGACTATGATAACATTCTTTAGAATTGGTGGATGAAAGACCACTATTATTTGTTTATGATGGATAAAAGAAGTCAAGTCAATGTCTCCATCAGAAAGATATGTTTCTAGTGACATAGATCCAATTGAAAAAACACTTGGAAATCGAGAGAGCAACCATTGCACAAGATTAACGCACAGTAATAGAATGTATTACAAAAAAAAATGGAGGTTACATATATAGCATCCAGATCACCGACTCCTAACAATCTAGATCCTAAGAAAGTGGATCTGATTAGCTAAATACAGTTAACCTAGAAACTCATAGTTACAACAACTAACTCACAGTTACAATAGCTGTAAGGCTAACTCACAGTTACAACAGCTGTAAGCATTACCTCTAACACCCTCCCTTAATGCTTACATTACAAATATTACAATCACAAATTACAAAAAATAACAAAAAGGTTACAACACAAATTTTGTCATGTTTGTCTCACTGGTCCTCATATGCAGTTACACCCATCTTTGAACTTCATAAACATTCTCTTTCTCTCCCATCATCTTCGAGCTACCACTTCATACAACACACATACAAGTTCTTCCGACCATCTTTGAAGTATCTATAGGATCAACGATTCTAAACTACCCCGAAGAATAGTCTCGATACTGAAACAATCAGTAATCGATCTTACAAAATGACCTTTTTACACACACTCATCAATACAATGATAACCCTTAACTATGGCCGATGATCTTGAAGCACTTGAGAAATACAACAAAATATCAAGCTTTTTAGCGGACTTCAAACTAGTTATGGTGTTCATTCTCTTATAGCTCAAAGAACATCAAGAACTACATACCCGGCTCCAAAGAACATCAAGAACTACATACCTGAGTTATATCACTCTGTTCTTTGAGTGGTTCTTGACAATATAATTTTACAAACAAAAAATAATATAACATACACAAATCACATCGCACTATATGTAACACTACAACAAATCTATCAAACCAACTCAAACACTTGCCGAACATAAATTCCACCCATTGCAGTGGGAATGAGAGTTTCGATAGAGAGAAAATCGAACCCTGTTGTCGATGCCAAAGCAGATCTGATGTTAATAAACATGTTTTACAACCATCAACAGATCCGGTAAGCAGTCATTGGCTGCTACGGAATGAGCAAGCTGCAAGCTTCCAAATCTTAAAAATGTGAGGTGAGCGCAGGTGATGTGACGGATCTCTTTTCTTCCACGCAGTTGTCACTGATCAACGAATGCGCAGGCATCTAACCTGTCACAGTTTGATCAATGAATTCGCAGGCATCTAACGTCTCACAGTTTGATCAACAAATATCTAGGGAGCGATACCCTCGTCAGTTCTTCTACGCAGTGGTCCTTTATTCACAAGGAGAGTCTCCCGCAACAATCTCACAAAAAATTTAGAAATTCAAACCCTCTAACCCAATCTACTCATACAGCGGAATATACTTATCACTCTACTCTCATCTTCCAACCCCTCTCGTGAGAGAGTCAGGGCGGTCCTTGCTCTGATACTAACTTGGAAATCAAGAGAGAAACCATTGCACAATATTAACACACAATAATAGAATGTATTACACAGACAAATGGATGTTACATATATAGTATCCAGATCACTTACTCCTAACAATCTAGATCCTAAGAAAGTGGATCTGATTAGCTAAAAATAGTTAACCTAGAAACTCACAGTTACAACAACTAACTCACAGTTACAACAGCTGTAAGGCTAACTCACAGTTACAACAGCTGTAAGCATTATCTCTAACAAAAACCTCACATCCAATACATCGACGAACAAGGCGTTGAACATATTGAACAACAACATTCCTTTGATTCTCTGAAATGACATCTGGTTGAATTTGAAAAATAAGTTCTCTAGTCATAAGATAATATTTATACCAACCCACGATGCTAACATCAATAGCAGTGCGCAAAGTGTTAGTTGAAGATTGACATTCTTCTTCTTTTAAATTTTCCTTCCAGCTATCTAGATCACCCATGCAAACTAAATTTTATGTTTTCTCTCTTCAAGTTAGTTGAGTTTCCCCTAATATCTGTGCTCATTCAATCATTCTCAAATAAAACCTATTATGCTATATTGGCTTCCTCAGAGCATAGTTCCTAAAAAGCGCTGTCAAGATTCTCCTAAGAATTGACATGACTACAATAATATGATGCACTGTAGTTTTGCTTAACGTGCCAATCTTCCTTTCGACTCTTTATTTATTAATTCGTTCTCGTCTTATTGATCGATTGCGAGTCACCAATCTGAACCACTATCTCTGATTGAACAAAACCCAAGCTATATCCCTACATAGAGATAATGACGCAGACACATAAATAATATCTTCGAGACAAATGAGAGCACATGGAAATGTCTTCATTTTTTAGGCTAGTAAATAAAATAAAAAAAAGGCCAAAATGACTAATTATAGAGACCCGAGCATTTCCTATCGGTCTTAATCTTGGCTTAAACTTTGAAAAAAAATATTCATAGCCACCTAGTAAGATATAAACGGTAAACAATGTTAACAATTTTATAATCCGACCTTGTTGGGTTTTCGAGGGCTGGATCCACATATAGAAGGTAAAAAATTAAAAGAGCTTTTCTTTGAAACTGCTAATGGGTGATTCAATGAGATCTCGCATAAGTAAAAAATAAAATAAATAGTTGAAAGGAAGCCTGGCATGTTAAGAACAACTACAGTAAGTCAGATTATTGTAGTGACATCAATTATTAGGAGAATCCATTATCTATTTTTGGCACTCCTTTTTAGGAAATATTCTTTGAGGAATCCAATATGGAAATAACGTGTTCTATTTGAGAATTATTCCATGAGCACAAATATTAGAGGAAACTTGACTAACTTGTAGAGATAAAACATAAAAGTTATTTTGCATGGGTGATCTAAACAGGTACAAGGGAAATTTAATTGAAGAATAATGTCAACCTTAATATAACCCTTTTCCCATTGCTATTGATGTTAGCATCGTGGGTTGGGGTAAAGTTGATATTAGGACTAGAGAGATTATTTCTCAAATTCAACCAGCTATCATTTTGGAGAATGAAAGGAAGGTTGTTGTTCAATATGTTAAATGTCTTTTTGGCCGATGTATTTGATGTGAGGTTTTTTCATTTGGATCTATGGCACTGAAAACATATCTTTCTGATGGAGACATTGACTAGAATACTTTTAGCCAACATAAACACAGAAGATTGGTCTTTCATCCACCAGTTCTAAATAATGTCATCATAGTCGTTATTAGTTAACTACAGTAGAACCGAACAACGTGGTAGAAAAGAGTTGGTTTGCTTACTAATTAAAGGATGACTTGTGGTAAAGTAACTGTTAGATACGATAAGCAACAGATTAGTAAATGAGTAATAAATAAAACTATTTTTTTAAAAACCTTTGGCGTATGTGTACTTGACAACCATTGATTGAGTGAGCTAAGATTTATCTATACATCCCTGGATTGTAGACACATTTTCTTCCCCTAAACTATGGAAGCTTCCTTTAGATAGTCCAACGAATAACCTTCATTTCGTTGCGGGTCAGTATTTTCAATTTTACTAAATCTTAATTTAGTATAATTATTTAAATTATTATTCTCTCACGCTTGTAAAGCCCTACCTTGGAGTCTCTCTTAAGTTAAATCTAAGTCAAGTCCGCAAATTTTTGGGCATGGTTATTCTCGCTAATAATAGATCCTTTCTCTAAAGTCTTGAGTTGGCTAATTTATGAATCAAGTAATAGGAATAGGTTTCTCTCTTTTCCTTCGTTATCAATAAATTTTTATTTAGATTGGATTTTTAACCTTGAGGCATATAATAATGTTGTCAACAAAATGGGTTGTCTTTATGGTATTTTACAATCAATTATGTTTGCAGATGCTATAGAACTTGGGTGATTATATTAAGTGTTTTTGTAAATTGTAACATGTTTTGTGTTAATTCTCTAGCCTCTTGGTTGTAAACGCTTCCATACATAGTGCATAAGTATTTGATAACTTTTGTTTTGTTCGGGTGCTTTAATATATTTTGTTAATTGTATAGGGTTGGTTTCTTTGTTTATTAAGTCATGTATAGCATATACAATAGAATTATATAATATCTGGAGCATAGGGATTTTACCGATTGGAGAATGACTTCATCTTAATATGTACTCTTAATTAGAATCAATTAAATTTGATGTATGAAGGGTTCTTAATCTAGTTGACCATTATTTTTCCACATAATTAAATGATGGTTATAATTAATACATGAATCATATCGATGATAGTGATATTTCAGCAATGTAGAATCTTACAATAATTAAATTGATCTTCTTATATGTTTGTATTATTTGAGTTTAAATCTATACAATAAAGTTGAATGTCTTGTAATTTGATTGGAGTAATGTATTGTCTATGCATTTACATAAATCATACACAATTAGTGTGTTGTTTTGCCACTTAATTAAGGTGATAAGACAATTGCAATTTTTCTCCATATTGCGTCCCTATGTGGATTCTTGGAAAATTTGTATTATTAGTCCCTTCCCTTCAGGCGAGTAGGGACTTGTTGGCACAGGGGTAGACCGAGGGTTCAACGCTAGAAGAGCGCACCAACAAACCCTAACTACTATTTCTGCCACACCTACAGAGTAGATGAAGTCTCACCTGAGGTAGAGGCAGGGGTGGTTGCAGCACTCAGGTGTCTGCAACCTTAGCTGGGACAGAGATCTATGATTATATCACTTAGCATCGATCATTCATCAATATTCAGTCCTTATTATACTTCGCATATAACACACAACATCGCAGTAGTCACTTAGATCTAAGGTAACTTAGCACTTAGCAATAGTAAACAAGTTAGATCTAGTAGTTTAGCACTAAACATCTTCATACATATCAGATCTACTATGCATACACATCTAATAATCACAAAGCATAAATATATCCATCTAAATATATCAAAGAACTTAGCAAAAGTAGAGATAAGAACAACAAGTCAAGGCACAAAGCATAACACACAGATTTACGTGGTTCACCCCCACCCTAGGGCTACATCCACCAACTCTTCTTCTATATTATCATTGGCCAATCAATTACAAGAACAAATCCGTAGGAACCCTTACTTCACACAGAACATAATATTTGCACAACCCACAAGATCCTTCTTCCTTTCCTTTCAGCACAAAGCCTTCTATATCTTCACACGGGGACTTGCACTAAGCTCTGAAAGTCTATACAAAATGCACAAAACTCTCGATCAAACAAATCCCTTCTTGGAACTTAGCCTATATCACATAGATACAATACAGTCCTCTCTTACTATATGCCTATGTGTCTACTTATACATACAAAATGGGCCTAAGCATGGGTAAACCCACGGGTCGACATCCCTTTCTCATTACATTGTCCCAAAACCCAAAAAGGGACCCGGAAGTGGGTTGTGATCCCTTGATCTCTGGTTCGTCTGGAACTCCATCTTCGACAGGCTGTCAAAGTCCCAAAAATGGCCAAATATGACCAAGTAACTTCAAAACTTGGTCAGGGCCAACGGGACTATTAGTAATCGAATTTTTCTTTTCCTATTAACTTGACACAAATACCAACACTTTTTTAGTGTTTTAACCAAAGTATTTTGAAATTCATACAACTCAATTTGGATTTCAAGTAATTTAACTAAGATTTGAATTGCACCTCTTATTTGGCCTCTTCCCGAGGCAGAGGGAAAATATAATTTAGTCTATGCTAATTTAAAGCATGCATTTTCATACTGGTTTTTGTCCACCAAAGTAATGCTAGAGATAACTCTAGCATTACTTCTTAACATTTAATGTTAAGATGGAATGTTTTTACAATGCATAATCCATAGTAAGTTGATCTACTGCTACCACCGATGCCACCATGAAAACCTGCCACCTACGCCACCATGCCAGCTTGCCACCTATGCCTTCTGTACTTACCTACTATTCCTTCATATTTTTTCTCTCGAGTTGAATCTCATGCAACTATGTCGGGATCTGTGATACATAGTCTGATGCTCGTAAGTGTTATTATGACCGCAACATAGTGATCCAGTTCATAAGCATTATTCTGAGTGCAACATAGTGATCCATTTCGTAAGCATTATTTTGACCGGAACATAGTGATCCAGCTCATAAACAAGATCCTGAAGATGTAACTATTATTAAAAAAGATTATGATGATAGTAAGCGTTTTTATGACCACAACATAGTGATCCAATTTGTAAGCGAGATCTTGACAATGCAACTATTATTAAAGAATATCGAGAGTCTGATTCTGTAGATTCTAGTCAAGCAGATCAATAGTTGTGACCTCCCCGCTGGTGGTGGAACTATAACACTGTCCAATGTTAGAACATTACGAAGATAAATAGGTGCAAATGGTGAGGTAATAACAAGAGAGAGAGATTATATCACAGTCCTACCTATGCCTGAATTAGTGAGTGAACCAGAAGAAAATATATATAGATTAAGGAAAGAAGAAATATCTTACTTACAGATAGTGACGTTCTTGCTAGAGAAAGATTCCTAGGTTAGGGGGAGGCTCAGGGCTCTTGTGTATTGTTCTTGTTGAATGACCAAATTGTAGAACTCGGTAAACTCCTGTCCACTTGGTACCACAGATTCCAGGTAAACTTGCTTTAGACTTAGCCTCTGCATAGGGGTAAACTAATTCCACCAAGTGCATTTGCACCCTCGATTTTGTGTCTATTGATAGGTAAAAGGGACCTGTATCTTCTATCTTCCCCACAACAAACATATTTAAGTATAATGAGTAAGTAGAACTTTTCATCTTTCTCTCTATATTATGAATCTCGCTTACGAACTAGCACAACGGCTGCTTTTGGATCTGTAATTGTAGATCATCTGTATATTGGAGTACTCTATCCCTCCTCCCTCCGGTGGGATTCATATGGGAGCTGAGAGAGGTTGTTTCATCCAATGACTTGAACAATGCGTTGACAACAAAGGCAGTACCCTTCTCTTAACATTTCCTGTTATGATGCATCCTATTCATGAAATGTTCGAGATGAAACTGATGGAAAGATGTTGGTTTCAAAAAATGTCTTTTGCATCCCCATGGATGGAAATGGTATTATTCAAAATCCATCATGTGGGTTATGTTGTTATCCTTGGAATATTGGCCTCATCTATGCCTGGATTTGGGGTGTTTGTCTCTTTAGTGGGAAGTACGTTTTGTGCATTTCTTGCATTTGTTTTCCCAGCATTGTTTCACCTTAGAGATTTTAGAGGATGTCTATATTTTTGACAAAAGACCATTGATCTGTCCATTTTAGTTTTTGGAATAGTTTTTTCCATTTATGGCACATATAGTACATGTTTTGATGTCTACATTAACCAATCTATGAGCCAAAGAGGTTCAATCTAGTACAATGGAAATCTAATTGAAATTCTCGAGGATAAATGAAGTTAGAATTGGGGATTCGATCATAAATAAAGAAAGGCCTGGATATTATTGCAGGTAAGTAACATTCGGAATTCAAGAGAATAAAAGGAAACAAGTTTGTAAAGACATGGGGCAGGTTTTACTTCTATGCTGAGAAAGTTCCACAAAAAGTACTGCACAGTGCAGGGTACGATTGGCATTATGGATATTCTTTGTGAGTGACATGTTTCTTTAAGATTGCAAATTCAGTGTTCAGTTCACCAGTGCTTTCTTGCAGAAACCTACTTGAACAAGCTCGATGTGGTTTATTAGATAATTGGAAGGTGATTTCTCAGTTTTAGGCAACAAATTCTTTCAACAACATGCCATATTGTGCAAGCTGAAAGACTTACTTGACATTCCTTGAATTGTGAATTTTAAGAAAAGGGCTTACCAATAGAAACCGCTTACAGTGATGTACTTTGATTCCCCTCATCCCATTTTCTTAGCGGTTTGGAACCTCCACAGAGATGACTCTCAATTATTCAAAGATATAGCAACTCTGTGTTTCAAAGATTTCATATTTGGGCACTTAAAGGGGAATTTGAGGTATCCTTGAATATCTTACAGAGGAGGAGCTTATTTACAAAGGACGCTAGGATTGAAGAGAAACCCTTCCCTCTCATCCTCTCCCCATCCAAAAATATGACTTCAGTGGCATTGAGCAAGAAGGACCGCGACAGAAAGAATCCTGCTGGGATAACAGGCATATTCTGATCCGAATCAGTGGTCCGAGTGTTTGTTTCTCCCTCTTACCACCTTCTCCATAAATCCATAAACATCTCTAGGATTTATTCTCATAGGGTGAAACAACGAGTTAATGCATTTTTCCTCCAAAAATTGATCGATCAAGAATCCATTTCTGATTCCAATGTGGGCTGCTAGTGGAAATTTGTTGCGAGGTACTTGGAGCACCAAGTGATCGAGCTAGTGGTTGAAATTTGCAGACACCCTGCACATGAGACATGTCCAATCTGTGCATGGAGCACTATGCATGTGAGACATGTCAAGTCTATGCATGGAGTGCTACACGTGGAAGGCTAGATTATTTTATTTTTTAAGTTTAAAAAATTATGAATTTATTAACAGAATTGCCTATTTGTGTACAACTACGTTCTACTTTTGAAATGAATTCAAGGGACCTAACTACTTTTCAAGGAAACTGGGTGGAAAAATAGTCCTAGAAGCCATTCCCAAAGCATTGGCACATACTGAATTTACTTTATTGTAGTCACTGAAGTTAACTTAACATTTGTCCTCATAATTCCTGTGTAGGCCATTGTTTTACTGCACGTAAAATTCATAGCCACATTTGTCGATAACGTTCCATACCCAAAATCCAAACCCACTCCATGAGCACAACCTCCAATTAAAATTTATATAAAAATAAAAAACTATTTATAAAACATCGTGTCTTTGTTCAAGAAAATAAACAAGGTGATCAAGTCAAGCTTGCAGGATGGAAACAAATCAAGCAAATAAACAAGGTGATCAAGTCAAGCTTGCAGGCTTGAGACAAACCTGAGGAGAAACAATACATTAATATATACCAACTGCTTCAATTTATATTAATCACCAAAAATGTTCGTGAGTGCAGGGTTTCTCGGATGCGGCTACAACAAGCTCCTCTACCTTCTGGGTAGGGACTTGTTGCTCTACAAGCCGTCTTGTTTCATTTAGAATATATTTTCAAGATCAAATTTTGTTGTTGGAGCAATCATTATATTAGTTAGTAAATTTCTTTATGCTTGAAATCTCTTGTATTAAATGACAAGGTTACCTTATGATTATTGTTTTGATTACATTTGTTGTATTTGGTTACTCATGGATGCATATTTTATAGATGGTCTTTACACTTTCCAACGCTCTCGCTTGACAAGAACCCCTACTCTATCCAAACAATGTGTTGGGTCAGATTTCTATTACACTTGCCTCACAACCCCACTCGAATTATTCTTTCAAATTCTATCACTCCATGGATGGAAAAAAAAAAAAGGCAATGTGAAAAACACAACTCAAACCAAAAAATATATTTCACCTTCAAAATAACATTTCCACATGAAAGGAAGAGTACGAATATAGACATGACATTCACAATGGATAAAGATTTTCATTTTTTGTGAACAAAAAAATTTCTTTTTACTTAAATATTGGTGGGATACACATCCCCAATTATTTATAAAAATTGAAATAAACAACTTTGTAGTCAAGCTAAAACAAATGCAACACACAATTAGCAATTTTAGCACCAAAGACATTTTCATGAGACAAATAAGAATCATGAATCTCAACTTCCCATGCTAAACACAACATACCTTCAAATGATTCATCATAATATACCATGGAAAAATCACCATAAAACAAGAGAGGTTTCATTTGGCTTCAAAATGAGAGACTCATTTTTCAAACCAAGAACCTATCCATTATGGGTCATGTTTTTCTATCCAATGTGGGTAACATTTGATTTCTTCAAGCTACAACATTCTATCACATAACATACTATGAACAAAGCTATATTGAAAGAGTTTAGTGAAGGTCCTTACACATCATTTAGAGAATGAAACTATCAATTTCTACATGACAAGGAAGATTTAGAAAAAATTGTAATTTCATAAACAAAAAAAATATAAGAACTTTGTAGATTTTACTTGGAAATTCATTTCTATCGGGATTTCTTTATAGAAAATTTATAGCCAATGACTAATGATAAAAACATGTTCAACTTTCAGAGTTCATCAAAATAAATAAACCTATTGTATGTAGACCACACAACTTGAGGATTTTGTTGAGAAACTTATAGGGTGTTTTGTAGCATTAAAAAATATGTATTTGAAATATGAAACAAAAGAAAGCTGTTGTTGACTTCTAACCATGATCATTAGTTTATAAATTTATCATCCTCTATTGTGACAAAAACCAAACACATAATATTAGTGGTAACTACTATAGTTATCAATTAACTTGCAAAACATGAATGAACCAAAATAAGAAATTCATATTATAAGTAGTTTACAAATTCATAATGCACTTGGTCCACTTGGTATCCATAGCAAGACCCAAGGGCCTAATCTTTATATTCTAAACAAGAAATCATATTTATTGAAACTTTTAAAAGGATGAAACAAATTTTTTCATATCAAATTTTGGTGGTCATGCCCATATTTTCTATCTTGTCAAGTATATTATACATGAGCTTCCTTTGTATACTCGAAGCACCCAACAAATGTATAATCGAAAAGAGATAAAATATGCGCATGGCCACCAGAATTTGATATGCAAAAACTTGTTCATTCTTTTAAAAATTTCAACAAAGATGATGTCTTGTTTTCACTCCATCACAAAGGATGACTATAATATCTAAAAAATGAAAATCCTTAATAATTTTATATTCCAAGGGTACAAGTTTTCATTTTAAAGCTATTTCACGTATTTCGAGAACCCTCAAAACCAAATTTTCAAGAAAGAAATAAGAAATATTTGAATTCCAATAACTACATGTTGATTTATCCCAACCATTCACCTATTAACACATTCACTGAACTTGAGGCCAAAAAGTATAAATGAGTATCAAATTACTAGAAATAAATCATCAAAAATACATCCAATAATACTTTAAAAATAATCTAAAAGATAATAATAAAAAAATTAAGTTACAATGTTTTGAAAATAGTGCAAAAACAATACTCTATTTAGAATTTTGAAAAAATCTTCAAAACTTTTGTAAACATTTTTTTCTAATTTGTATGTGTCATTCACTATTGTATGATAAGTTGACCACTACTACAATAACTTCAAATTGTATGAACTTATGATATGCCAAATCATACTTGTACATGTGTTGCCCATTTATTTAGTTGTACCAAAAAAGTTGAAGCTCAACTCCTTATTTCCTATAAAAAAAAAAATATCAATATCATTATGGTAATAAAATACCCTATTACCATCCTTCTTATTATTTGAACTTTTCCAATGTACCAAATCCCAGAAGAAACACCTTGTTTTGTTTTGAAACACCTTGTTTTGTTTTGTACTTTAGGAAACACCTTTTTCTTGTATCACATTCAATGACATATATAGACTCGCTCTCAAGTAACTCTTCATAATCCTAGCCAATTCTAAAACAAATAACACCCTTTTTTGGATTCCTCTCATCTCGTGTAACATCCCCGTAAAACCGTTTAGAACATTAGACTTAAGTAACACCGTTTAGACCATTAGACTTGACTAACAATTGATAATTATTAGTCAACATATCAGAGGTTATATATATATATACTTGCGTCTAACAACCATCTTATCAAGAATGCAAATTAAAACATAGAAGTATTAAATGGTTTTAATTTAAATAACACTATCCTGGAAAGAGGAATGAACACTAGAGTCATCTTCTTTCATTAGGAAGTGGCCCAATTTGCACATTTATTTATTAGTGTAAAACAAGTTAAAAAAAATACGTGTCTACAAATATAAATTAAACGATCTATTAAAATTATGTAATTATCAACATGTTACCATGATCATTATAACCTTTTCTTCCTCATGGCATTATTACATATATATATATATATATATATATAAATCCTATTCACTCCTTGTTAATATATAACCTTCTCTCTTGGATAATTCAATAAGTTAATCATTTGAGTCATAGACATTGATCATTATACCTCTTAGACTCATGAGTTTAATTGGACATGTTGGGGCTTTATTTAATGTGTTTATATACACTTGTTAAAGTGATTGCTTCGTCATATATATAAGTAGAAAAGTAACAATGGATAAGATGGATAAGAGCTAAAAACCATCCAATAGAAACCATTGATTGATCCAATCGAAAGTATTCATAAATAACTTATAAAATTTACTACGGCGTAAGTGAAAAAATAGAATTTGAGCGAAATCCAATAAGGCACCGTTGGAAATCCTAAATTAAAATTGTGGACACAATGAATCCAAGCCAACAAGTTATTAATTCTTATGATAAGTAAGATAGGAGTGTGTTACAAATTTTTGGAAGAAATTTTATATGTTACAATTATTCACGACAACCATAACCTATAGGTACTTATTAGTCCCTGCCCTTCCCGCGAGTAGGGACTATTAGTAATCGAATTTTTCTTTTCTTATTAAATTGGCATAAATACCAATATTTATTAGTCCCTGCCCTTCTCGCGAGTAGGGACTATTAGTAATCGAATTTTGCTTTTCCTATTAATTTGGCATAAATACTAATATTTTTTTAGTGTTTTAATCAAAGTATCTTGAAATTCATACAAATCATTTTGGATTTCAAGTTATTTAATCTAAGATTTGAATTGCATCTTTTATTTGGCCTCTTCGCGAGGTAGAGGGAAAAGATAGCTTAGTCTATATTAATTTAAAGAATGTTTTTTCATACTAGTTTTTGTCCAACAAAGTGATGCTAGAGATAACTCTAACATTACTTATTAACATTTAATGTTAAGATGAAATGTTTTTTCAATGCATAATCCTTAACATTACTTCCTTGACATAATAGAAAGCCAAAATAGTAAAATTGAAACTAATCAATCAAATTTGGAAAAATGTGAATTTAAAGAGAATAAGGATGAAACCTTATCGACTAAAGAGAATGCTCACCAAATTTTTATCATATGGAAACAAGAAAGTGAAAATAACAATAAAAAACTAGAAGATACAATGAGATACAAGATGGGTTATAAACATGCTCTAACCAACCTTGAAAACTTGTTTAATATGTATGTTACCCCTCAAATTGTATAATAAATAGTATTCACACTAGATATGATTGATGATTGTATACATGCATAATGCACATGATTATGTCATATCCCCAATTTGTAGAATGAGACTAAAATTGAAATTCTCACTAATCCAAAAGTTTACAATTGTGAAATTTTAATTATAAGTATTGAAGACTGAGACTATTTAGAAACTAAGGAAAAACATAAAATCAATATACACTTACAACCAAATTCATTCTCAATTAAGTTAGTATCCCATACTTAATCCAACTCTTATTCAAGTTTCAATCTCCATTGTTACCTAACAAATTGCATACATTATGATAGTTGCTTGAAATATGATTGGCTAAATATTGTACATATCTATGTACTAGTGGTATTTAATTATGAGTGGCATGCCATTCAATACCTTTATATAAATCAATGATTTGATTACTCAAGATTGTATGATTTTTTTTCTGAGTTAAACACCATTAACTTATAACCATGATTTTTTTAATGGCATAAAAATATCATAGTGACCACTCATTTACTAACCAAATTTCTATTTCTCTAGACCTCCTTGACAAAACCCTTTGAGTCATTCTCTATTAGCCAAAATCATTGATTTATGACATGTATTTTATCCAATCCTTAATTCAATAGAGTCTTCTTCCTTGAACTCGCATAGTTTACTCATTATTATCACCAATACAACTTTAGTCCAAGAATAACAACTCATCCTATTGCGAGTTCTATTTATCCAGTCTAACACTAGGAAACATTAAGGTCACAGAGAAGAATTCAACACGATCACTTGAAAGATATTCCATTACCATTGCAATCCAAGCTCTAATAATTGTAGAATAACGGGTTTGGTGTCATTCCTATAGGGATCACCTATGTAAGTAGATACAAAATAGTAGGCTAGTCTCCTATTTACTTACAAAAGAAAATTTACTTGTGAATTTGGTTGCACTTGTAGGAAGTACATATTTTTAACACGGGCTCCATAATATTCCCAGAAACAATCCCACCTATATAGGCAAGGAATATCAGCCCTAGGACATATGAGACATGAAAATCGGGTGCTTAAATTGCAATCCCTTCAACAAAGACCTTATCTCCAATATTTCTCAGTTAATGACAACAAAAAGATTTCCACCTGGGATTTCTTAACAACTTGGTCTCAAACTTACAGATGTTTTGTACTTCTAACGTATATAATATCATGAATGTAAACCAACACTATATACATTGAAGCTAATCTATTTTCATTAAGGGATTGGGTGAAACAAATATGGTCACTAGAAGAGACTTGTCCAAACCCAAATATGTGATACCCCATGAGTTTTCTCAGCTTAAATGTATATCTCATAGTACCAAAAAATGACCAAAGGAAACTTTAGATGGAGGTGTGTTGTTTTGTAACCTATTGTTAGGACCGAAACGACAATCTCACAAGGATATGAATCCTCCTGCATTTTTAAAGAGGTGGTAGTCCTCTTTGGATTATGATATTCTTCGTAATTTAAAATTAATAATAATATGGGACCATATCACATAATATAGTCCAATATTTAATGCTCAAGAAAAATCAAAATGCTAAAAATGTAAAAGTATATTTATAAAAAAATATTCCTTAGAAGTGGACCAAGAATGTCAAACATAACACATTACAGAAAATAAAAATGTTCTCACATGCATCATAGCATAAATAAATATTCTAATCACATTCAAAATAAAAGAAGATGGTCCAGTCACATGAGAGAAATTTTAAAGATTAATACTTATGGAGCTCAAAAAATGATTATGATAGATCAATTTCAAATACTTTATACTAAAACCTCAGAGTTATAAAAAAAAAGTCAAAATTGATCCCAACTTAGTTCTGTGGGATTTCTAAAAAATAATAATGTCTATTACAGAGCATGAAGTTCAAGAGTTTGTCCAATGTACTTGGATTGACGCTCCCATGGACCATAAATAAAAAATGTACAAGAAAGCATGAAGTAGAAAGATCATCATGGGTAGATCTAAAACCACCTAATATCAAAAGAAGATAAAAAAGAAGTTTATCAAGATTCGATTTTAGTTTTCTAGTTAAAGAATAAGAATAACTGGATGAAAACATAAAGGAAGAAATATGTGATCAACATAGAATTACTATGATGGAATCTCTCTGTTTTTACTTACTTTATGTTGCATCTTTTATACTCTTGTTTGAGGCAATTAAAGGGACGGTTGTAACTTCTTCTACTCATATCTTGGAAATCTTGGCAATAGAGTTGTGTAACCAATTTTGAATATAGTCCCTTAACCGGGAAAGGGTTACTTCTTGTTTTAATTTAATATTAAACAACCTGTGTTCAACTTCTCTATGTTCAATATATAGATTTTTCAAATTATTTTCAATCTCTTCATTTTTATTGGTATATTCAACAAGCGAGTTGTCGATATCATCATGTGTGAACTCAACCATGGAGTAAAACTTTTCAGTTGATGATTTCTTCAGTCCTTCAATTTGTTCTTCAAATTGTTGTTGCGTCCTAAGAATTGAACTTGAGATAACTCAACCATGGAGTAAAAATTTCCAGCTGATGATTTCTTCATTCCTTCAATTAGTTCTTCAAATTGTTGTCGAGTCCTAAGCATTGAACTTGAGATAAATTTCTGGTATGAGACTTCAATGGTGGTGCCAACAATATCCAAGCCAATAATATTTGACTATGCTTCCGTTTTTTCGTGACACATCATCTAATTGCACTAGCAATCCCTTTAATACATTGATTCGTTCAATCCAACATGTCTTTAATTGTTTAATACATATTTAGGAGGGTAGTTCTTCATGTTTTCTCATCTAGTCTGTCATCGTTAAGACCCTTTCTAAAAACATTTCAACTTCATCAACATAAAAACCTTCATCATTTTTAAGATATGCACCCAAATATTCCTTAGTGTTATGCACTCTGAGGCCGAGAGTTGAAAATATTTTTTCCTAATCCCATAGATATAAAATCAATCACATCCTTTTCATTATATTTTCTTTGACAAAATGTCGAGTGGAAAAAATCAAATTTGAAATGGGTAAAATCATGAAGCTGGGTAACACTTTCGTGACAATCGGGTCTCCAAAATTTCTAGCGGCAATTTTTCGGCCGAACAAATATTACTTTCGGCCGAAATATTATTCGGCCGAAAATTTTCACGTCAAATTTAACGGTGCCGTCAAAATTCGTGTACAATGTTTTTTGAATGAATTATTTTCCCGCGGTAAGAATATTTCGGCCGAAACGTTTATTTTTTAACGGATTCCGTTAAAAACTAGGTTTCGGCCGAAACAATATTTCGGCCGAAAACGTGAAAATGGGACTGTTTGCAGGAAACTGCAAATTCTCTCCATCTTACTTCATCTTTGGAGGTAGCGGACTCCTACAAATACTCAGAATTTAGTTTGAGAATTGATACCAACATTTTTAAAATTGTTGAATCTACTTTCATTGGGTATAATTTTTTTCATTTTCATTGTTTTTTATCTAATTTTGTTGTTTTCGCAAAAATCTTTGCATAATATTTTTAGGTGAGATTATGATTGAGTGAAATGAAAAAGCCGTATCTTTAAAATACACAGCGGAAAATTATGGAAAAGTGCCATTATATTTAAAATGTTCTGCGTCAAAGGGGTATTTTTTTTAGATTTTTACTTTTAAGTAAAATTAAGATAGATACATGTTGTAGAAAACATGTGTTTAAAATATGTCTAGCGTACCGGCTTGGTCAACTTCAAAATTCTAGAAATTACAATATTCATCCGTTAAAATTCAAAATGATAGTCATAATAAAATAGAGTCACGTAGATTGTTGCGTTATATTTTGTTTCTTCGAAAACATAAGTTTAATAAAAAAACATTGTTGTAGAAATAAGTAACTCATTATCATTCATTTCATGTTTAAGAAACATCTTGTTAAACAATTGTCAATTTGACATATCAAATCATTGATAAAAAAAATTGAAAAATAGTCATTAGAAATCTAACACAATTCTTCACAAGTTTTGTTTTTTCTTGTAAAAGTGAAATTCTAAATAAAAATACTTTTACAAGTTTTGTTTTTACTGTAAAGTGAAATTCTAAATAAAAAAAATACTTTTATATGTCGGAAGTTGAATAACTTGTGAAAATACAGTTTTTTTTGTCATAAAACAAGCAAAAGTGTAACCCACCTTCATGATTTCACCCAAATTCCTTTAACTCTAGAACTTGATCCTAGGATTTCTTAAAAAATATTATCATACCGAATCATGGCAACTCGAGTAGCCAAGATGGGTGGAGGAATGAGAGTTTCTTCCAATTCCTTCTATCATTCTTTTCGTCAATCATTTTCCTACTCCATATTGGTGATTGAAAATTCCAATGCATCCCATGTGACCTTGTGAATGGAAAACAACTTTGATGGTAACATGTTTCGAGTATCAATTGTAGACAAAAAATTTCCCCTCTTATTCTTTGAGGTCCTATCGAAAATCATTTTCTTAGAATCTTTATCAAACTAGGCATTCTGAACAACAAAGGTTTCTTCATCATAAAAAATCTCATCCTCGACAAAAAGTGTAGAAGTATGTTGTACATTTTCTGTAGCAGAAACTTCTTCCTTTGGGAAGCTGATATTCTCGATATCAACATCCAAGTCCATGCCATCCAACAACATATCTTATTCAGGTGTGTTTATTTCTACTTTGTTGAGAATTAGTTCTTTTCTTTTTTACCGTTAATTTGTTGGGATTTTCTAAATTCCCTTCGATAGTTTTTCTCTTCGTCATCTCTTGAATTACTTCTCTGATTTTTTTTTTGTTGGGTCGCTCTCGGCTGAGGGTTTACCTTGGAGAACAATTCTTTGAGAAACAATGAACGATTCAACATTATTTTCATTGGAATGTTTGCCTCTCTCCTTATGGGATTCTGTGGTGCTTATGATAGTCTTCATATCACTATGATTTCTATCAACATCTTTAACATTAGGGTCATGACTATCACCTTATTCTTCTCCATATATAAGAGTGTTGATGAGTGAGGGGTTGAGCCCGACTCCAACTATATTTTTGTAAAAGAGGTGATCAGGGTCAAACCCCTTGATTGCCTCTACAAAAATCATGTTGAAATGGTCGAATTGTTTTTTTCTTTTCTGGTAAAAGGTATGAAACCAAAATTTATACTATCTTGCCACTTCTATAACAAAAAAATTGTTAGAAATATAATATGGAAGAAATATGGGTTTTCATGAGAACAAAAAACCTTGATGATATTATAATCATCCATTTTTTCAAGAACTCATTTTCCATTCAAAAATGTTGAGGTTTCTAATGAGATTCGGGAATCATCTTCTCCAAATAGTAACCTTTTAAAATCATACATGAAATTATTATATACTTCATAAAAAAGGTGGCCAAACTTTTTCCTCAACAAATCCCGATACCACATAGTTACATGGTCCACTTTTGATTTAATAAGATGCCACATAAATTTTCTTCTAAGTGCTAAACTTTATTAGTTGTGTGGTGACCTAATTTGAGATAATACTCGCCGAGTCGAAGATTGAGTTCTTGTGAACAATGAAATGCAATATACACAATGCCAATATGGGAATGGTTGTTGTAGAATCTTGACCAACAACTCGAGTGAATAACCAAGTGATTTATTTATATGGGTATTTTAAATAACTAACTTGAATCCTCAATAGGTATTTTGGCATTGAGGTAGGACATTTTAGATATTGTTGTAGAATTTTTATTTCATTAGTTTTTCTTTTCAGAAAATTCCTCGCTTCTTCCCCTTTGTAAACGAGGCTCGGCTCTGGAAATCTCAAAATCTTCTTAAATACTGAAGGTGGCAGTGAAACAGGGGATTCTCTTTGCAAAGGGATGGTTCTTCTGTAGTGGACAAGTTTATCCACGGACCACGTGACTATATCTTTGCATTCAAAACCTATGGGATGCAACGGGAAAGAGTTATCCCTCATGTCCAGAATTTATTGTTTGCTTTATCCAGCAACTTTGAATAGTACCAATATGATCTGGACCAATGGTAGTTGTGGTCTTCTGTGGCAAGCAGGTTCAAGGTATCCACACATAAATTTTGTTTTCTCATGGTTGTCTTTGCCAAGTTGGAGAACTTCTATCGAAGCACAGTAAAATGACCCTTAATATAGATTTATTTAGATGAGATCATTAAATCGAAATAAATGTGAATTGCCTCAATATATACATATACTTAGCACAACAAAATTACCCTTAAGATAGATTTATTTATATGAGATCATTAACTCGAAATAAATGTGAATTTCCTCGATATAAACATCATTAATTAACCACCTTTTCAGAAGTAAATGTTGGGAAGGAAAATTCAAGTCCACGAGTATGAGAGTCAATGATACATGAAGTGGGTGTGAAATGGTTAAGTGTTGAGGTATATCAGATGACTTGTGAGAAGTGAAAGAGTGCCAAATGCAATTCCACAAGTCCGTGATAGAGAAAATAAACTAAGTGTTGGGGAAGACGAATCTTATAAGAAAAAGAAAAATAATACAGATCCACTAGTCAACCCGTGAATATGGAAAAAGAGACAAAGTATGGTAACTTCAATAAAACCAAGAAAAAGAATGTGTGTATGGGATATATGGGAAATGAAATTTATAGAGGGGGAAATAATCTTGATAAATAATAGAGAAGAAAGAAGGGAAGGGAGAAGCACGAAAAGGGATTCAACATAACCTCAAGGTGATATCACAATATTTAGAAAATTCTCTAAAAATTCACCCTATTCTGAACCTAACCTAAAATTGCTCAAGTGGGATTTCCACAATCACCTTCTATTCAATCATATAAGTAAAGTAGAACCCAACACCAAACCATCTAGCTATGGTAAAATCAACACCTATAGTAAAACTCTTTGAGCCGAGGAGACATGGAAATTGAATTGCAAATTCCCTGCATGTAATCAAGATTCAAATGTATCATACATGATTGTTCTTGTTTAAAACTTTACAAACTTTTTCTAGAACATATTTTCACTATGAAGCACTATATCAATTCTAGAGTACCTTAATATTCCTCACATACACAACCTAACTTTATGTTTATAAAGTTTCAATCACACAATAGGTCTCTACTCTTATCAAATTCCCTCTTTTACATGTATATACCAAGGTTTCTCATGTCAAAGGTATATTTTCATATTTAGAGGCATGGATTCACATCTTTGTTGCTACAATGCCTTGTTTTGATGAGAAGTAAATATTCATTCAATCATATACATATCAAGGTCACAATCAATACAACTAAAAGAAATGTAATGCAAAGAAAAATCCTACTAGAATGCTTTTGGAAATGCAAACTATTTACATATTTGTGAATACAATGCCCCTATGTTGAGAAGTAAATATTCATTCAACCATATACATATCAAGTTCACAATCAATACAACTAAAAATAAATGTAATGCAAAGAAAAATCCTACTAAAATGCTTTTGAAAATACAAACTATTCACATATTTGTGATTACAATTCTCCAAGTTGAGAAATAAATATTCATTCAACTATATACATATCAAGGTCACAATCAATACAACAAAAAGAAATATAATGGAAAGAAAAATCCTACTATAAATGCTCTTGAAAATACAAACTATTCAAGTATTTGAATTTGTGACTACAATACCCTGTATTGAGAAGCAAATATTCATTTAACCATAGAAACCATACAATAAAATAGATACCATAAAAATAAAAAAAATGTAATAGAAAGAAAAATTCTAATAGAATGCTCTTGGAAATGCAAACAATCCAAATGAAAATAACTGAAAAATGGTTCCTCTAAAGCATCGACCATATATAAAGTATGAATCATATGTAAAATCCCACATCATATGAAAAAGTGTGTTTGCAATGTTGATTAATTATCAGCTGATTTCACATACCGCCTTTTCCGGGCCACCTCCGAACCGTTTCTTTTCCCGTTTAATGAAAAGGTTTAATGAATAACACTAACACGTTCACTGTACCGCCGCGTTTAAACAATAACACGTATACTGTAACGGACTTTTAAAATGTTTTGTACTCCGTTTCTAATGACTGTAACGTTACCAATTCCACTGTCCGTTGCATATATGTACACGGAACCGGAAGAAGATTTTGTGTGAAGTACCCGCGTCTTGGTCTTCATCTTCCTTGAAATTTCGTGTAGATTGCGTAGCACTGGTAGGTTTTCAAGATTTAGATTTATCTGCTTTCTTTTGTCTTTTCCAAATTATTCACTAACGCCGCTCTATGATGTATGGAGATATTCGTTTCATCTTAGTCCTTATAAATATTATTTTCATTTTTGTATGACAGTGTCAGCCGTTCCAGAGAGATTAATGGACTTTTGTTACAACCTGATGTCTGGTGATAGATACGGTGACCTGCCGTTTTCTTAATTTGAGGTCCCTGGTAAGCACCCTCTCTATATATGCTAGAGCAATCGACCAGCTTATACAGTCAGTTTAATGAAATATGTGATACAGTTGAATGAAATATGGGATATGTTAATGTTCTTCGAATTTGGATGTAAAAATTGGTTTAATTAGTTTACCAGTGAGCTCTTTGTAAATTTTATATGCCTAGGTAATCTACCGTAATATGTCTATTCATCAACTTAAAATGTAAAATTTCATTTACCCTAAACTGCCTATTCTGTGTTGTATTGTATTCTGTGTTAGAAAACTGTCAATGCAATTTCGAAGTTAAAAAATTGTTAATTTAATTTCTTATTCTGCCCTCGGTTTTTATCAGGTAGTTATATAAATTATATGATCTATATGAGTTATGGTTTTTGAATATCAGTGTCACAGTGCTTGTGTTTTTAATTTTGTGTGTTTGAATGGGTTTAATGGTTAAGAACATATGTTTCCTCTTAAGAAATGATAAGTTTAAATAATCCAGAGCTAGTAAAGTATGTATACCTCCTTAGACTTCAAATCATTAAATGTCAATGATTGTGTTTTTAACTTTATGTATTTGAATGAATCTAATGATTAAGAATATATGTTTCCTCATACATAAATTATTATTATTTAAATAATATACCATATATTTAAATTTAATTAATTAATTAGATCTCATATAAGATATTAATTAAATAATTATAGTGTGGTAATTAATTAATTAGATCTCATATAAAATATTAATTTAAAAAATTGTTTGAATTGAAAAGTTGGACTCTTCAAAAATGGCTTTGTTGCGCTCATGCCAGATGAACCAAACAATATGTGTTATTGTGTGAGTAGGGAAAGTCTTATCCATACACCAATTTTTTATGCATTCCGATCGATAGAGTGTTTCCAAACCAACTACTTTTTAAGTTTAGCTTTTTTTGTTACTAAATTCCAAACTGATATGGAAAATAGACAATGTTTAAAGAGGTGTATGATAGTTTCTAAATCTTGTTTACACGGCCCTGGACCTTCCCATCTCCTTTTCTGCAAAGAGTCCCAAGTTAATATTTTTCCTTCCAAAGCCAACCAAATGAACAATTTTATCTTTAATTGGAATTTCCCTTTTCAGATTGATTATCTCCAAATCTCCACTTTCAACAAACTTTTTGATCAAATTATGCTCCAATAAAAAAAATTAACTGTAGGATATCCATAATTGTCACCTCCTATCCACATGAATTTATCTTCTATATCATGGATGACAGCTCCAGAATCAAATTCCCTTCTGAACCCACTCCTTTGCAAGTTCTCCCTTGAAACCCAGATCGTTACTACATGGCGACTAGGAGAATAATTGTTGATCATCAAAAGAATTCCTTGCCTTTGCAAGTGTGATTATGTTTCCTTGATTTAAAGCTCACATAATATTTGTAGAGAGTAAAGAGCTATCTCCCATCCCGAGGATCCGGTCCTTTCCCAAGGCTATAAGCTTACCCATCCCTCGAATCCAACTTAATCCATGCGTGATCAAGTGAACAAACAAGCGACTCCATATTTTAGAAACCCCGTTCTTTTGGAAAGAATAGGATCTAATCCAATTTATTACTGTCACATGATGAAGATACTTGTCTAATACAACCCTCTACCAAATGCCTTCTCCCATAAGAACTCTCCATAGAGTATGCACGGCCAAAGATTTACTAAAATCAAAGATATTGCGGATTCCCCGCCCCGTAAATATTTGAAAGGGTAATTTGCTCCCAATTGCACAGGTGGAATCGATGTACATCATCTTTTATTTTTCAAAGAAAATTGTACATCAGTTTCCTTAGTGTATTCAAGACATCTAGTAAATTGATTGGTTTTCTAACACATTTTTCAAATGGGTGAAATTTCCTCCTAAGGACAATCATATATAACACCAATTGTTAATAATTTTTTCCATCTTTTTTATTAATGAGCCCCAATCTTCGATGCCTTGCAATAGAGAAAAATAGCTTTGAAAGGTATATGTAATGTTCCGTCTATCCACCTTGATGAAAGTAGACTTTGTTTCATTTATATTTAAGTCGAACAAAAAAAATTTAACACCTTGTCAATCTCCCACCACTCTTATCAGAACTGAGAAGGAAGTGGATACCACACAACTCATTATCAAGTTAACTTTAGGCCCATAGCAATGTGAATTTAAAGTATTATTTAGGCCCATAGCCATGTGAGTTTTTTTACAAGAACATTGAATTGATTTTGTTAGCTTCATTCTTGATTTGACTCGAAATGTTTACAGACAACAGTTGATCGAGGGTCATGCTGACTGGCTTAGTTCTACGATCTACTCCCCAAACACATCTTCCATTCTAGGTCAGCACCATCTTCCAATCTAGGTCAACAAAATAATTGTAGGTCCTTGCATTTATCCAAAGAGGCTGGACTCAACAATTGCAACTTTTGATGGAGTTGGCTCCGTAACCACGGGCCAGAGGCCACCGCGAAATACATGAGCTTCATCTCCCGACTTGTCAATGGTTGGTAAGGATTTGACTGCTGCAGCATTAGGTTAAGTGCTTGCGGAAGGATTTTCTCTGTTACAGTAGCTTGCTCAGTCAATTTGTTCACAATGCCACTGGTGAAATGCAACAGTTCCTTCCTCGGTTCGTTGACACATCCTAATCCCTATATTCTGTAAGACCCCACTGGTGAAATGAAACGGTTCCCCGGTTCGTTCCCAAACCCCAATCCCTATATTCTGGAAGATTCCCAGCAATCCTTTCAATAACAAACAAAATCTTGAAAATAATTAAGAAAACGTATCGACATGTAAACTTCATTATTAAGTAATTCTTTCATAAAAAAACTCGGTATCAAAATTCTAGATGACTGGTTATTTCAAAAACAATATATTATTCAACCCATGGTAAAATAAATCGTACCTTCGGCTCGGCGTACGATTTCGGTGAAGTCCATATCGATCTCTATATTGAGTTTCTTGAGTTTCTTGTGATGACTCCCAAAATGTTTTCTCCTGCTCACGCCTTGAACTGTCTATCAAATTAACACCAAACAATCTGCAATCCCT
>SNQJ01S0029672.1:53170-64229 GCA_010110895.2 Picea sitchensis | reverse complement strand
GTAATACATTAATTGATAATGACCATGGTTGAGTATGGTTGACCATGACCATGGTTAACTTTGGTAGACCTTGGTTGACTTTGGGAAGGAAAGGTAGACTATGGTTGACATGGTTAATTATGTTTGACCATGACCTTGGTTGATCATGACCATCATTAATTGTGGATACCTTAATAATACATTAACAAAGTAGTAATACATTGACCTTACTAGCCTTAGTAGTACATTATTAGGACCTTAATGACCTCAATAATACATTATTAAAGTGTTAATACATAGCCTTAGTAAATAGCCTCGCTCGAACATAGCCTTAAAAAATAGCCTAGGTTGAACATAGCCTTATTAAAGTATTGCTACATAGCCTTAATACATAAACTTAACAAAGTATTAATACATAAACTTAGTAATTAGCCTAGGTCGAACATAGACTATGTATTAATACCATCACAATGTGATGACATGGTCATAACCTTGTTGTCACAAGGTTATGTTTGTCACATTAAGAAATACATTACTGAAATATTAATACCTTAATAAATAAATTATTAAAGTATTAATACATTAATAACATTACTAAAGTATTAATACATTAATACATTAATTGATAATGACCATGGTTGAGTATGGTTGACATGGTTAATTATGTTTGACCATGACCATCATTAATTGTGGATATATTAATAATACATTAATAAAGTAGTAATAAATTGACCTTACTAACCTTAGTAATACATTATTAGGACCTTAATGACCTTAGTAATAGATTACTAATGTATTAATACATATCCTTAATACATAGACTTAATAAAGTATTAATACATATACTTAGTAAATAGCCTAGCTCGAACATATCCTATGTATTAATACTATATTAATACCATTGCAATGTGATGAAAATATCATAGCCTTGTTGTCAAAAGGCTATGTTCATCGCATTGTGACAATAAGGCTATGTTTGCAACATTGCGACAACATGATATTTGCATCACATTGTGACGACAAGTCTATGTTCATCACATTGTGACGATGGGATATTTTTGTCACATTGCTACGACATGATATTTGCATCAAATTGCAATGATGAGGCTATGTTCATCACATTTCAATGACAATGATATGTTCATCACATTGTGCTAACAAGGATATGTTTGTCACACTACAAAGACAAGGCTATTTTTGTTACATTGCAAGGACAAGGCTATGTTCCTCACACTATGATGGCAATTCTATGTTTGTCATATTGCGAAGACAAGGCTATGTTAATCACATAGTGATGACAAGGATATGTTTATAATATTGTGACAACACGGCTATGTTCATTGCATTGTGATGATAAGATATTTGCATCTCATTGCGAAGACAAGATTTTTGTGTCACATTGCGACAATATGATATTTGCATGACATTGTGATGACAATATATTTACATCACATTGTGAATATGAGGCTATGTTCATAACATTGTGATGACAAGGCTATGTTCATCACATTGTAATGACAGGGCTATGTTCCACACATTGTGATGTTGCTATGATTGTCAGATTGTAATGCGATTATGTTTTTCACATTGCAACATTACTATGTTCATCATGATGCAAGATTTGTTTTTTTTGGTCACATTGTAAGGATTATGTTCATCACATGACAAGGTTGGTTTATGCTCGACGCACTACAAAGGAAGTTTTGGTCAAGTTTAGAAAAAAAAATCTAACAAATTTTTTCCTTTGTCACAAAGATAGGAATTTTGAATTCATGTGATGTATTCCATAGAAGACAACTTAGAATCATATTTTTCTAACAAAATTGATAGAAAACCATCTTTAACTTTACAACAGATGACTTTTAATTATTCTAAATACATTGATTGCAAATCATCTTGAACTTTGTAGATGATGAATTATACTTGTTCTAAGGAAATTGATAGTAAATATAATTTATTTATACTTATTCTAAAGACATTGATAGCAAATCATTTAATAATTTATACTTTTTATAATAACATTGATAGCAAATCATCTAGAACTTTGTAGATGATGACTTATACTATTATAAGGAAATTGATAACAAATCTATTTGATTTATACATTACAGATGATGAATTATATTTGTTCCAAGAACATTTAAAGGACAATTGATATTTGTTCTAAGAACATTTAAAGGAAATCAACTTGTTTTATACTTTGCATATGAGGATTCATATGATTTATAGATCACATATGAATATTTATATTTGTTCTAAGAATATTTAAAGGATAATTAATATTTGTTCTAAGAACANTGTGTGTGTGTGTGTGTGTGTGTGTGTGTGTGTATATTCACTCACGTACATATGTATGAGTACGTATACATTTACAAGCAACATAAAATGTTTCTCACACATCTTGCACTAATCACTCCATTTCTATAGATTTTATAAAATTTGAAACTTTTCATAGGAGAAGAATGGCATTGTCTCGTATTTAATTAAATCATGAGTATACATTTACAAGCAACACAAAAAATTTCTCATGCATCTTGTAGTAATTTCTCCATTAGTACTATAAATTTTATAAATTGTTGAAATTATTATTGAAATAAATTTCATTTCAACTATATTATTCATTATTGCATTATATTAAAATTTCCATAATATTCACTCAAATAAATTTCACAATATTAACTATATTTGTAACATGGGAAGGAATTTCATAATACCAAAAATATAATATTTTTTAAAACCATTTGAAAATATATTTATAAATCTATTGTAATTAAATTAAAATAAAAATTTTAAAATGTATTTATGAATTTATTGTGATTGATTTTTAGTTTTTAAAATGATTTATTTTTTATAATTTTTTTCTTATTTTTGTATATTTAATTAAATAATATTTTTTTTTCCACTTAATTTATATTTTTTTAGTTGCTTCATCTCATTAGTGTATGTTTGTAATTTTTTGAGTAAGTATACATTTAGAAGTAACATAAAATGTTTTGTGTGCATCTTGTAGTAATTGCTCCATCATTTCTATAATTTTCAAGCCCCTAGGCTCAACACTTAGCCCCTCTTCCCACCTTCCAGCCCCTAATACCTTGCCCACTCTGTGGAAGCTTAGTCCCCCATCACTCATTCATCATGGTTGGTCTGCACGCAGTGGTGTTTATATTTTTATTAATGTTCTACATGATTACATATACAAAAGCAGGCTCTTGATCTTCAACACTTAGGCTCTCTGGCCTAACAATCAAATAAGCCCACCAGCTTATATAAACTTGGCTCACCATCCTATAAAACATAATTACAATTCATTTTAGAAACATTTTTTACAACAGGGCTCGGCCTTGGGGACATTACAATCCCCCTCCCCTTATTTCTGCACTGTCCTCAGTGCAACTTTACACTGCATCTGCAAGATTTTAAAAAATTTCAAAAAGATACGGATACTCTACCTGCATAACATCTTCATGCTCCCATGTCGCATCCTCAGGACTGTACCAGGCCCACTGCACCTTTACAATCCCTATAGCTCGATTCCAGAGTTGTTTGTTTTTCCTGTCCAATATGTGCACAGGATGCACTTCCAGGACACCTTCTGGTTCCACCTGAATCACATTCCAATAGATAACATGATTAACATCATGTATATATTTCTTAAGCAATGAAACATGAAATAGATTATGTACAGTCATGGATGCAGGTAATGCAAGCTTATATGCAACTGGCCCAATCCTTCCCAGGATTTCAAATGGCCCACAAAATTTGGCTGCCAACTTGGCGCAACTTCCCAGCTTTAGGGAACTCCTGTTAGTTTTCACTTTCAGGAAAACATGATCACCCACCTTGAATTCTCTGTGGGTTATGTTCTTATCAACATAACGTTTTTGCCTATCCTGGGAAGCTTTCAAATTCTGTTTAATTTTTCTCATTTGGTCCTCCATCTCCTTGAGCAAATTTGGCCCAACTACTTCTCTGTCAGTTGGATTATTCCAACTCACTGGAGTGTTGCAATTTCTTCCATAAAGTGCTTCAAATGGGATCATCTTCAGCGATGCATGATACCCATTATTGTAGGCAAATTCTACCAAATGCAGGTAGTCTTCCCATCTTGATGGTTTGTCCATCACATACATTCTCAGCATGTCCTCTATTACTCTGTTCACCCTCTTTGTCTGTCCATCAGACTCAAGATGATATGTTGTACTAAAATTCAGATTCGTTTCGAATCCTTTGAACAATCCTTTCCAGAAATTTGAGGTGAATTTTGGGTCCCTATCAGACACAATCGTTTTAGGAATTCCATGCAAGCGTGTCACTTCTTTTAAGAAGATAATAACAACATCTGATGCCTTGTGAGTGTTTTTCAATGGAATAAAATGGGCAGCTTTTGTAAGCTTGTCCACCACAACCATGATCGAATAGTGTTGCTTGCTCGTTCTGGGCAATCCTGTAATAAAATCCATGGTCACCACTTCCCACTTCCATTAAAAAATGGGCAAAGGTTGCAGCAACCCTGCTGGGTGCCAGTGCTCAGCTTTAACTTCCTGGCACTCCATACATCTGGTGATGTATTCAACAATCTCTCTCTTCATACCCGGCCAAAAGTAATGGCTTTTGACTGTTGCCATAGTCTTTTGATATCCAGGGTGTCCAGCCTAAGTCATGTTATTCATTTCTTTTAGAATTGCAAGTTTCAATTCCTGTAAATTGGGTATATACACTCTGTTTTTATACAGAAGTATTCCATCAGCTTCCAATATGTAATTTCCCTCTTTCTATGGTCTCTTGCTCTGTTGTAGCTTTGCTACCAAGTCTCTATACTACAAATCTGCATTTGCAGCTTCCAAAATTCTAACTTTAATATCAGTCATGTACATGCTAATGGTTGTACTATGTAATTCATGCACCTTTCTGCTGAGTGCATCAGCCACCTTGTTTTCCTTCCCTTTGATATGCTTGATATCAAAGTCGTATTCACACATAAATTCTAGCCACCTACTTTGTCTAGCATTTAAGGTTGGTTGATCAAACAAGTATTTCAGACCATTATGGTCTGTTCTGAGTTCAAACCTCCTTCCCATGAGGTAATGTCTCCATTTCCTCAGAGCATGAATGATTGCTGTCAACTCCAAATCATGAGTGGCATATATCTTTTCATTCTCTTTTAGCTTCCTAGACTCATAACAGATTACAAATCCATTATGGATGAGAACTCCTACCAACCCTTCCTTACACGCATCTGTGCGCACCATGAAATCCATATTCGGATCTGCAGTCCTCAAGATTGGAGCACTGGTTAACAACTGCTTCAATCATTGGAAACTCTTCTCACACTCTTCAGTCCACTGAAACTTTTCCTCCTTCATTTGCAAGGAAGTGATAGGGTGAGCTATCCTTGAGAACCCTGCTATAAACCTTCTGTAATAGGCCGCTAGATCCATAAAGGATCTAACTTCTGCCACATTCCTTGGTTTTGACCATTCTTTGATGGCCTCAATCTTCTCAGGATCCACAACGATCCCTTCTTCTGAAATAATGTGCCCCAAGTAATGGATCTGCCTTTGATAAAACGAGCATTTTCTCAACTTGGCATACAACTGGTGTTCTCTCAACACTTGCAACACCATCCTCAGGTGTTATTCATGATCTTCTTCTAACTTGGAATACACCAAAATGCCATCTAGGAAGACTATGACAAACTTGTCTAGATAGTCCCTGAATACACCATTCATCAAGCACATAAAAACAACAGGTGCGTTTGACAGCCCAAACAGTACCATTGTTAAATCGTAATGACCATACCTTGTTCTAAATGTGGTCTTGCTAATGTCTTCATCCTTTATTCTTACCTGGTGATATCCCGATCTGAGATCTATATTTGAAAATATTTTCTCACCTTTCAACTGATCGAAAAGATCGTTGATCCTCGACAGAGGATACTTGTTCTTGACAGCTACTTTGTTCAATTGTCTGAAATCAATGCACAGCCTCAACGTCCCGTCCTTCTTCTTCACGAATAAGTCTGGGGCACCCCAAAGTGACATGCTGGGGTGAATGTACCCCTTCTTTAGAAGCTCTTCAAGCTGCAATTGCAACTCTTTCATCTCTGACATACTCATTCTATAAGGAGATTTCAACATTGGAGTTGCTCCAGGCATCAAATTTATAGAAAAATCGATGTCTTTCTTTGGAGGTAGTCCAGGTACCTCCTGAAATATGTCTTCAAACTCTGTAACTAATTCATGGTCTCCAATATTTGGGACTTTGTCTCTGGATGCTTCTTCCACATGGGCTACAAATAATTGACAGCCTTTTATGTAGCACTTCTTTAGCTACTTTGCTAAGATTTCTCTAACCACCAAAGCTTTGGGAATCCCTTGGACTGTTTTCTAATTCCCTTCCTCATCTAGGCATGTAAACTTCTTGTTATGACAGTCCAGAAGGGCATGGTGTTAGTCCAACCAGTCCATCCCAATTAACCAGTCATAAGAGCCTAAAGGAAGAATATTCAATTCATCCTTAGTGCTCAATCCTTTCATCTCCACAGGACAGGACTTAACCAACTCAGTGACTTTCCTCTTGGTTCCTGTAGCCAACTGAACTAACCAAGACTTTTCATGTTTTCTTCTTGATAAATGCAAACTTTCCACCACCTTAAGATCTACATAACCTAGATCCTCATTACCTCATGGGAAGGAGGTTTGAACTCAGAACAGACCATAACGATCTGAAATACTTGTTTGATCAGCCAACCTTAAATGATAGACAAAGTAGGTGGCTGGAATTTTTGTGTGAATACGAATTTGTTATCAAGCATATCAAAGGGAAGGAAAACAAGGTAGCTGATGCACTCAACAGAAAGGTGCATGAATTACATGCTACAGCCATTAGCATGTACAGGACTGATATTAAAGATAGAATTTTGGAAGCTGCAAATGAAGATTTGCAGTACAAAGACTTGGTAGCAAAGCTACAACAGAGCGAGAGACCACAAAAAGAGAGAAATTACATCTTGGGAGCTGATGGAATACTTCTATATAAAAATAGAGTGTATATACCCAATATCGAGAAATTGAAACTTGCGATTCTAAAATAAATGCATAATGTGATTTATGCTGGACACCCTGGATATCAGAAGACTATGGCAGCAGTCAAAAGCCATTACTTTTGGCCAGGTAAGAAGAGAGAGATCACTTAATACATCGCCAGATGTATGGAGTGCTAGAAAGTTAAAGTTGACCATAGGCACCCAACAGGGCTGCTGCAACCTTTTCCCATTCCTAAATGGAAGTGGGAAGTGGTGACCATGGATTTTATTACAGCATTGCCCAGAACGAGAAAGCAGCACGATTCGATCATGGTTGTGGTGGACCAGATTACAAAAGATGCCCATTTTATTCCTATGAAAACCACTCACAAGGTAGCAGATGTTGTTGATATCTTCTTAAAAGATGTGGCACGCTTGCATGAAATTCCTAAAACGATTGTGTCTGATAGGGACCCAAAATTCACCTCAAATTTTTGGAAAGGACTATTCAAAGGATTCAGAAAAAATTTGAATTTTAGTACATCATATCATCCCAAGTCTAATGGACAGACAGAGAGGGTGAACAGAGTAATAGAGGACATGTTGAGAATGTACGTGATGGACAAACCATCAAGATGGGAAGACTACCTGCATTTGGTAGAATTCGCCTACAATAATGGGTATCATGCATCGTTGAAGATGAGCCCATTTGAAGCTCTTTATGGAAGAAAGTGAAACACTCCAGTGAGCTGGGATAATCGAGATGATAGAGCAGTAGTTGGGCCAGAGTTGCTCAAGGAGATGGAAAACCAAATGATAAAAATTAAACAAAACTTGAAAGCTACCCAGGACAGGCAGAAAAGTTATGTTGATAAGAACATAACCCACAAAGAATTCAAAGTGGGTGATCATGTTTTCCTGAAAGTGAAAACTAACAGGAGTTCCCTAAAGATGGGAAGTTGCGCCAAGTTGGCAGCCGGATTTTGTGGGCCATTTGAAATCCTGGAAAGGATTGGGCCAGTTGCATATAAGCGTCCATTACCTGCATCTATGACTGTACATAATGTGTTTCATGTTTCATTGCTTAAGAAATATATACCTAATGCTAATCATGTTATCGATTGGAATGTNGAGAGGGTGAACAGAGTAATAGAGGACATGTTGAGAATGTACGTGATGGACAAACCATCAAGATGGGAAGACTACCTGCATTTGGTAGAATTCGCCTACAATAATGGGTATCATGCATCGTTGAAGATGAGCCCATTTGAAGCTCTTTATGGAAGAAAGTGAAACACTCCAGTGAGCTGGGATAATCGAGATGATAGAGCAGTAGTTGGGCCAGAGTTGCTCAAGGAGATGGAAAACCAAATGATAAAAATTAAACAAAACTTGAAAGCTACCCAGGACAGGCAGAAAAGTTATGTTGATAAGAACATAACCCACAAAGAATTCAAAGTGGGTGATCATGTTTTCCTGAAAGTGAAAACTAACAGGAGTTCCCTAAAGATGGGAAGTTGCGCCAAGTTGGCAGCCGGATTTTGTGGGCCATTTGAAATCCTGGAAAGGATTGGGCCAGTTGCATATAAGCGTCCATTACCTGCATCTATGACTGTACATAATGTGTTTCATGTTTCATTGCTTAAGAAATATATACCTAATGCTAATCATGTTATCGATTGGAATGTGATTCAGGTGGAACCAGAAGGTGTCCTGAAAGTGCATCCTGTGCGCATATTGGACAGGAAAAACAAACAGCTCTGGAATCAAGATATAAGGATTGTAAAGGTCCAGTGGACCTAGTACGGTCTTAAGGACATGACATGGGAGCATGAAGATGTTATGCAGGCTGAGTACCCACATCTTTTTGAAATTTTTGAAAATATTGAAGATGCGGTGTAAAGTTGCACTAAGGACAATGAAGAAATAAGGGGAGGGTGATTGTAATGTCCCCAAGGCTGAGCCTTGTTGTAAGTCATGTTTCTGAAATGAATTGTAATTATGTTTTATAGGCTGGTAAGCCAAGTTTATATAATTTTGTGGGCTTATGTGATTGTTAGGCCAGAGTGCCTAAGTGTTGAAGGCCAAGAGCCTGCTTTTGTATATGTAATCGTGCAGAACATTAATAAAAATATAAACACCGCTGCGTGCAAACTGACCATGATGAATGAGTGATGGGGGACTAAGATTCCACAGAGTGGGCAAGGGATTAGGGGCTGGAAGGTGGGAAGAGGGGCTAAGTGTTGATCCTAGGGGCTTAGGTCCTTGGGAATAATATTTTAATATTATTCCAAAAAGACCATGTGAAATATATGTTTTATCCTAAGTTCTTTTGGAATGACAAGTGAATTCCAAATGGGGAGGAATGCATGCTGATGGAATGCATGCAATTTCATGGGTGACAAGTGTCGAATCAAGTGCATTCCGTTAAAAGCTGTTGAATTGAGTCGTGATGGGGGTTCCTCCTCCATTCCACCGTCGACCTTCTGAACGTGAGTCCCGTCTGACCTCTGTAAGATACCTCGTGCAATTATGAAACTGGGGAAAAGGTCTGTGTTGATTCCTAAGGAAGCCGGTACATTCCTTGCCTGAATAGTTTGAGCTTGTGCGTGGGATCTCTGTACACCTTGTGCAAATCCGAAACCAAAATTGTGAGTCTATTTCATGATTGTTGAGCCTGTTTGGGAAGCCCATGTTTGTTTTCCCAGTTGGTTGTTGTGGCCACGCAGTGCTGGACTGCACGTGGCTTACTGGCCAGTGTGAGTTCGTTCTTATCCTATGTGTAACCTCTCTCCAGGTGAGGGAGGTGATTGTTGTTGGAAGAGGTAGGTTGTCAGGCCTATGAAGAACTCTCTCCAAGTGAGAGAGTTTGCTGGGAAGTGGTTTCTTCCAGAGAGTGTTCAACACCAGCTTCAGGCTCTGATACTTTTTTATCCGGCATGTTGCCGAGACCCAGAGAGGGAGGTGTAGCACCAATGGACTGTGCTTGTGAAGGTGTATACTACCGGGTGGAACGTGCATGTGGGGAATGAGAGTCTGGGAGTAGTGGGCATAAGATGGCATCCTGGGAAGAATCCTTCCAGTCATTCTGTGTTGTTTTCCCTGTAACCTCAGCCTAGCCTAGGATTCCTTACCTTGGGGTGGAGATTAGTCCCAGCTCGGGGTTGACCCACTGTTGAGCTTGATGAGCAACGCGGTCTAAGGCTAGGAGGTTCGTGGAAGGCTTGCACGTGGTTGGTGGAATTACCATTGTTTCAAAGATAAGTACCAGACAATGTTTTAATTATGTTTTGCATGTCTGTGTATTTATATTTATCATGTATTTTGATGTGCATATGAATTAATGTTAATTCCATGGATTATTTATGTCAGTAGTAATTTTGTGTTGACTCTGAGTTTAAATGTGTTTAACCTGTTTTAAATGCATGTTATTAATTAAGCATAAAATGATGTCGTTCCGCAAAGTAGCGTATGCTCGGCCAGTGGGTTGGATGACGGATGGGGGAGAATTACAGAATATTGAAAACAAATCTAAAACTTTTCATATATGAAGAATGATATAGTCTAATAATTTTTAAATATTAACAAAAATATTATATTAGTATCAATATATGGATTTTTTTTTATTAGATGAAATTCTAAATTTTTATTTATGAAGTAAAATTTATAGGAAAATATAGTAAAAAGTAATAATTTCATAGACAGTTTAGAACTACATAAATGAATTTCACAAAGAGTTGCATTTAAATTCTCTCTTAATTTAAATAAATATAAATTTAAAATGATGATATTAAACTTTACTTTGATATTATTCTTATTAAATTATTGTGTAAGATTAAATTTTTTTATCAATATTATTAATTTATAAATATTTGAAAGTAATGTTAGTGTGATAATAAGAATTCGATTAATTATTTTCATTTTCATTTTATAATTATTTAAATAATTATTATTATTTTATTTTTTTTATAAATTCATTACATTTATTAATCTTTAATTTTTTTAATTTAATTATTAAATAATTTAGACAATCTAAAACTTATCTATGTATACATA
>SNQJ01S0029672.1:42154-53093 GCA_010110895.2 Picea sitchensis | reverse complement strand
ATATATATATATATATATATATATATATATATCAAAATTAGTGTGTTATATTTAATAGTTTACAAGTATTTCTCAAACATTGTTAAATTTTTTTTGGTTATCTAGCTTCTTTTAAAAATAATGTATTGTGTTCCAAAGTCATTAAATAAATAGATTATAAATTATTGATTATTTTTATTTTTATAAGTAAGAGTATTTTATTAATATATAACGAGCCTCCAAAAACAAAACCAGAGTTAGAGAATGTTCAGAATTGTCGTGCTGTAGTAACTGAACTTCCCCAAGGGGGAAACCAGTTCAACCAACCGGTGTTATGGTATACATGTCTATCAAACTAGTAAAACTGTAAACATAACTGAGAGTAGTAAACTAAAACATAAGTAGAGTCTCCATAAGGGTCATACATTTGGCTTATATTCCAGCCAGGTGGCATGGGTGGCCTCATTCCAGAGCTCTTCTTCAACAGGTGTTCCTCGCCATTCCATCTACACATTAGCATTCACATTATCCACTGTTGCTGCAACCTCCCCATCCACGTGCATGGATTTCCCCAAATTGCCACCCTTCGTTGGAAGCTCCTATTCGCTCCTACCAAACGTGTCTGCTGGGACGTGCTCGGCTTGCGTTGCTTCTCCCTAGAAGGTGGAGAGGATATGGAGGAGTGCAGAGGCCTTCCCATCTAGTTGCTACAGTAGAAATTGTAGATCATCCACGCCATGTTGGAGCTCGAATACCAGCCCATAAAGAATGCCCATGTTGTCCTGCATCTGCTCATCTGGAATGGAGTCGGAGATAGAATGTGGAAAAGGTGGCACCTCCAAGGGTGGGTGAATGTGAAAGGCTTCTGAAGTCAAAACAGGTGTGTTGGCTAGGGGAAGTGGAGGTGCTTTAGGAGGTGCCCGAGAAGTGGAGGCCTTGTCCAGGATGGGCTCTGAGGGTAAGTCGAGCGATTTGTGTGTAAGAACCAAACCTTCAAGACGGGAAGAGGTGGCGAGTGGTTCAAGCTCAGGCTGTGAAGAGTGCAATGAGTGTGAGGAGTGTGAGGAAAGTAGAGATTGGGAGGGGGAAAGGTGTCTGAGTCCAAAATGGAAACCAGGGCGAGGTATAGGTGCTCATGGCCGAGATAGAGTCCAGGGTGAGCCCCTTCTTGGCCTGCCTCTTTGGCTAGGCATGCTGATAGCTCGGGGGAAATGGTTGGGCTACAAGGGAAGCCCCAGGTGAACAAAGAGGGATGGAGAAGAGCCAGTTGTAGGAGAGCACCAAGGAGTTGGTAGGGTGGGTTTGAAGCACAACATGAGAGTGCTAAGGAAGAGGTAAACTGGAATGAGCCATATCTTCTTAGCTAGAGGAGATGAAGGCCGAGCCACATGTAGAGGTTGACGGCGTCGTCAATGAGATCATCCATTGAGAGGACAACCAGAGACAGGAAATGCACTAGGCTTAATGGCACCTCGAATGTCGTAGGAGGATTTAATTGCATGGGGGTGGCGGTTGTGCTTGGCACGGATCCGTCACATGGCTTTCGCCACACTGGCCTGTGTGCACCTCCTCATTTTTCCATGTGTCCCGCACCATCACCCGATCTAGGTCATAAATTATAGATTATTAATGAGCTATATATATATATATATATATTTTAGAATTAATCTATTATATTTAATAGTTCACAAGTATTTCTCAAGCATTGTTAAAATTTATTTGGTCATCTAGCTTCTTTTAAAAATTATGTATTGTGCTCCAAAGTCATTAAATAAATAGATTATAAATTACAGATTATAAATTTTATTGGTATTAACATTATGCATTATCTAATGTTACTTATGTGTAGGTTGCACAATTAAAATTTCTTACAAATTCATAAATTTAATGCATACATTACATTGTGTAATATTAGAATGACATAAGTATTGTCCAAATTAAACAAGGTTGCATGGTGGCGCAGTCCCTGCCAAGGAGGTTACAAGGTAAACTGTGGAAAATGAGGTCGAATTTAAAATGACGGAAGTGTTCGGTGCAAAATGTATATCATGGAAATGTTGTGTGCAACATGTATATCACAGAACATGGGGCATAAAATTTCGAATTGTAAATGATGGAAGTGTTCGGTGCATAATGTATATCATGGAAATGTTGTGTGCAACATGTATATCATGGAACATGGGGCATAAAATTTTGTTAGCGCTAAGGTGCGACCCCACAGAGAGATAGGAAATTGAAGCGAAGATGTGGCAGGCAACATGAAGCAAAGGTGGTATCCATGCAGTAAATGACGCTTGGCATGTAGAGCACCATTTATTTTTTGAAAGTATATAACAAAATACAATTTGTTCATAGTGGAAGAAACAATTTGGAAATTTAAATGCATTTGTCATATAGACTAGTGAAAGATAAAAATGTATGAGGACATAAATTCAAAAGGAGATAAGAAAACAATTTTATTTGAAATATGTCAAAAAATAAAAGCTTGTTACATACTACTGGAAATTTGGAAATATATATAAAAATAAAAGCCTGTTACATATTAATGGAAATTTCAATGCGTTTGTCATATAGACTAGTATTGGGGCTCCCGCGGACCATAAGAGAAATATGTACAAGAAATAGGACTGTAGAAAGAAGATGGAGTGCAATACCTGCAAAAAAAATAAAATTGAAAGGTATAAGTGTTTGGCTACACATTTCTATTTCAAAAAATTAAATTACTGGTTTGATAAACAAAGCAGGATGCGATCAGTAGACTTACAGTGATGGTACATATGAGCCCTTTTTCTATTTTCTTGTGGCTTCCATTTCATTGATGTCGTCGATGACTGCTCGAATCCTGGCAACTGCCTATTTCCTTTCATCGGTGTCCTGCTTCAATTCCCTTTCGAGCCATTATTCAATGTAGCTTCTCATTGGGGCAATGTTGATCTCATTTCAGATTTTTATGTTTAAAAGATCGTTTTCTAATTCCGGAAAGTCGATAGAAAGATTACGCAAAGCCTGATGAATTTCCTCATTCTGTACTGAATAGTCAACTAGCCAGTCATCGACGTGAGCTTGATCATATTTAAGGATGCTGTAAAAATTTTCTAGAGACAACGCCTTAAACATATCAACCTGTTTATCGAACTCTTTCCTAGTTAAGGGCAAGGAGTTTGCGATTAAGTCGGGGTCTTGGAAGTCATTGGTCTTTCCGGCTAAGTTTATTCTTGACACCCTTGTGAATAATTTATCTTTCTTTGATATGGCTTGTTCACATGACTGAATAATGAGATGTAGGTTCTTCACTTTTTCTTTCCAGCATGCATTTAATTGATCGATCCAGTTTTTGGATGGAAGATCTTGTTTTCTTCTTTTTGTTTCTATCATATTGTTGACAATGGTGCCAAAAGGAAGGACCATGTTTAAAAATAAATGTTCTTCATCTTTTAACTCCGCCTGTAAATGTTCGAGCAAACTATGTGCCCTGGTTCCAAGGGAATTGATGGTTTGTGATGTTTTTCATGCCTTAGTAATCAATTCCATTATTTTCTTGATATTATTCTCCACATATCCTCTACAGGATGCAAGGAGGCTGGATGATCCTTTTAAGTTGGTTGCAGGGGTGGCAGGCATGGCTATTGGCTAGTGCATCTACGCTTGCCTTGTGAAGTTGATATATTTGGGACGACCGCATGTTGGCAAAGTCAACATCTGAATGAGATTTTCCTTTCTTATTTTTTACATATTTTTTCTCAATTATCAATTTTTTGGACTGGCTGTCAAAAACAACGCTCTAGAACATGAAGGATTCATCTTCATCAAAATTTTCGGTATCGGTTATGTCTATTGGACGACTATGCTAGATGGCGTCTCCAAGATGATCAAGGTAGTGGAGCATGCTATCCATATCAGTATCAAGTTCCATGTTCTCACTCTAAATTTCCGGCTCTTCCGCATGTCCCACATTTTTTTTTCTCTTCTTGTCTACTAGAAGCTTGTGAGAACTATCAATTTTAGATTGAGGAGGGTCATTACCTCCTCCTCTGATTGAAGAACTCTGAGTTGCTTTGTTGTTTTGGTAGGCAATTGGAACGATGATCTGGGATGTCGTACTTTTTGGATTGATATTCACTGATTGAACACTCTTGTCACTGAGGCCTTTCCCCTATTTCTTATACAATTTAGTGTAGCTTTGCACTGTGTCTAGGTCGTCGGCATTAGAAGAAGGAGTGTTTCCGCCAGTGTCTCTATTTTCAGGCAGGTGTTTTTTGAAAAAACAATCGTTGAGGCCAAGTGTTTGTAAATGTTCTCGAAAAATATTATCGGGGCCAAACCCTCTTATGCTTTCACCATATCTCAGGTTGAAGTTGCTAGAATGCGTTGTGAATTCACCAATTTTGTTGACGTTTTTCAACACGAACTCCCCTACTTTCCGAGGCAAAGGAATGAACCTTTTTTTTCTCTTCTTTTGCAATAAATGAAACCAGTAGTTGTACTGTTGTGCTACTTTTGCAACAAACATTCTATCTATAATGTGACATGGAAGGAGAGCAGGTTTTTCTATGGAGCCAAAAATTCTTATCATAGTGTAATTATCCAAATGTTCAAGTGTCCCATTCCTGTCCAAAAAACTGGTTGCATGTTCAGATATGCGGGGAGCATCTTCTCCTAACAAAAAAACTTTGAAAATAGACATGAAGCCATTAAAAACTAACATGCAAGCTTGTGATATCTTTAGGAACTAGAGTCGGGTCTTCCAATAAATGGGGCAAGAGGTCCAACCCATTATTATTCTTTGTTAGGAACTGTTTTCAATCTTCTCCTATGAACATCAATGTTGGCTCCGAGAATCTTAATATCTAGTGAAAGACTTGAGGTGAAAAAGAAACAAAAGAGTGGTCCCATAGTGGAATAATTCTTTTGTCTGAAATAAATTTATCAGTTCACCAAGAGACCAAGTCCTTATAGTAAAAAACCTCAAGAACACATCCTGCACGAGCAATCCCAGAGGTCCAAATTACTTGGTTCTCTACGACAGAGGTTGAGTAATAAGAATATACCCTGGACCACTAGAAGTTATGGTCCTCGTGCCCGAAGATGTTCACTGTATCTCCACAGAACTGTTGTCGAGATTATTCCATAGGTTTATCAGAATGTTGGTTTCCTCCAGACGATGGTTGAAATGAACACTTAGAGCTGATAATGTAACTCTCTACTAAATCTTGGTTAAATGCTTACGAATGGGAAAGCTCCTTGAGCCTTTCGTTGATTAATGACAATCTGTATGGGTGGTGCATGATGAATTGTTAGCAGTAAAGATTACTTATTTCATACTTAAAAATGTGAAGGTGGCGGGTACGACAAAGAGAAATTAAGGATTAGAGGTTTCGTGAATGTGCCAAGGCGATGATGTGCGAACGTCATTTCATGATTTTGAAATCAACACTCGGGAGGGATAATATAACCCCCCACAAATCTTTGTTTAATGTGCATTAATATGAGATATCCTCGACCCTTTTTCCCATCAATGACAATCTATACGGTTCCTACATGATGAGTTGTTAGAATTAAATGTCAGTAATTTCATATTTAGAAACAAGATATGTATATATATATATATAAACATTTTTTTTTCTTTTATTATAGACAAGTACGAAGGCCACGAAGATAGGGGAGAGCAAGGAACAAATGACAAGGTCTAAAAAGGGGTTGGAAGAGATTCAAAATAGGGTTACAGGGATACTCAGGAGAGTTGAGTGTTCCATGGTCAAATTTTATGTATCGAATTTTTTTACTACAAAATGTGTAAAACAGAAGAGAGCATGATGGGGTAGTTCAACATCCGGTTTGTATATTTGCAGAATTCCAGGAAAGTGGCTAAGTATGGAATAGGGAAACGGTCGGGCTGACTTGTTCTCGGAAGTGAGGATTGAATTTTCCATGAATGGACCAACCCGACGATGCGCAAATGACATTTTATGATGTTTGAAATTAACGCTTGTTAATTGCATGCCTAGAAATAATCTTATATATAATTGGTAATTGCTAATTGAAAAAGGGTGCGGGCACAAGAAACAACAATTATGAACTGAATATTTCTTGAACCCGCCAAACCAAAAATCTGCGAAATAAATTCGAAGAAATGAAGAAGTATAAAAAGAGGACAAACAAGCTTCAAAATGGGGTGACAATAGTTCCATAGAAGACGTGAGGACCCAACGGTTAAATTGTATTTCTTGGAAGTTTTCAGTGCAAAATGTATACGATGGAAGAGGGCATGATAGGTAGACTGTAATACGGATGATAGTATGAACTGAGTCTGATTGTAAATTTGTATATCATGGAAGTGACGGTATTGTTCGCAGGTCATGGAACAATAGAAGTCAAATCTAGAACCTGCCTATCGAGAATCCGCGGTCGGAGAAGTGTCTAGGTATAGAATGGGGAAGCAGTCGTTTGGTGTCGCGATATAAGAGCATGAGTGAAAACGTGAACCCGCAAGTCCACACACACGGACAGCCATACATTTTCGAAAAAATGAATAAGTGATGAGAAAGATAAAGTTCAGAGAAAAGAGAAATAGATATTTGGCTAAGTATAGAAGACAAAAAAGAAGGGCCAATATATTCACATCTGTAACAAATATCCCATTTTCCTGCCAAGATATATACTTGGAAAGAAGTGCGAAGGTGGTGAGCACAGAAAGAAACGGCTAGGAATACGATCCACGAGTTTACTTGGTTCTTGGTTGTATTCTTCGTCTTTCAATTTGTATATCACGGAATCCAAGTCATTTTTTTATCCAGTCAGCCTACAAGTCCATCTGTCAATTTGTATAGTGCGTAACTTTGGGTGATGTTTGTAGGACACAAAACTATAGAGGAAATGCTTTTCCCTTTAATATAGCTTCTGTGATGCAAATGTAGTATGTGGCTCGTTTTATCACTTTTCCATCTGTAAACAATGGCAATCTTGAGCCCGCCAGCCCTGGAGCCCGTGTGTCAATTTGTATATCGCGGAGCTTTGAATGTTGTTTGGAGGTCACGGAAAAATAGAAGTGCAATGTTGAACCAACCAGCGTGCAAGTTTGCCTGTCGATTTGTATATCGCGGAAATATGGGTGCTACTTGTAGGACACAGAACAATAGAGGGCCAATTTAGAGAAAGGGGAAGTGCTCTGTCGAAACGTGTGAATCCGCCAACCCGCGCAACAACGCATTTTGTAACCAGGAAGAGAAACTACAGGGGATAAAAGAGTGGGAAAATAGAAAGGCGGAGGGTTGTTTTCGTAAGCGTGAATTGGTTTCAAACAAGCCCCATTGTTGCAAAACCATCATTTTCTAGTAATTGTCAACAAATGATTTGTTGAAGATTAGATTTTATTGCAACATTTGGGTGTAAGTATGTTCTTGATACATTCTTCCATGACTGTAACATATTAACTTAAGTATTAAAATTCATTTTCTACTAATTGTCAGCAAATGCTTTGTTGAAGATTAGATTTTAATGGAACGTGTGGGTGTAAGTGTGTTCTTGATATATTATTCCATGAATGTAAAATATTAACTTAAGTATTAAACTTCTTGCATTATGGGTTGTTAGCATTAAAACTTAATAATTGCATGTCTAGAAACAAGAATGACAATTTTGCTGCAACATTGTACTTTGGTATTGCTATGTTCTATCTGCATTAGGAATATAATTGAACGTTAGTTTGAAACTGTGTGTAATCCATTTTTTGTTTGCATAAAAGCCTGGTGGATTGACACAGTACATTGTCATATAATTGTTAGATGTTCCATCTTAGAACAAATTACCTAAGTAAACACAATATCAAAGAACTACGAGACCACCGAACCATGCCAATGAGAATAGGAGTGAAGCAGCAACGAAGACTCAAAGGAATTTTTTTTTAATAGCAAATCCATTTAAAAAAAAAAAAAACACCGAGTATTGTACATCTATCCTTAGAAATTAGAACTAGTTCTTTGGGCCAAAGCATTGAACGTATCTGCCACAGACACATGCATGAGATCCGTAGTATGCAAGATCACTGTAGTTTTCTCCTTGATGAATCATCCTGTGGTAAAATTGATAGTTTTCAGAAGCTTCCCGTGAGGAAGAAGATGAAAAACGTTGCAGGGAAAATGGAATATCCCTTAACTGAAAGTTAGGACACAACTAGAAACCACCTCTGAACAGTTGAAAAAACTCCAGGGACATAGGTTTCACGTGAAATTTCAGAGGCCCAAATTAGTCCATTCTGGGTGGAAGGATATGACTAGTAGAAATATGCCTTGCACCAGTGAGAGTTCTGGTCCTGATTCCCGAAGATGTTAATTGTATATCCAGAGAACAAGACAGTAGTCCCGCAAGTGAATAATGTTTTGGCTTGAAATATATCTTTGGGAGAATCGTGATATCATTTCTTTGCAATGAACGTCTTCTACCCAGAATAGACTAATTTGGACCTCTGGAATTCCTACTTTCGAGCTGCAAAGCAACTTTTGCGTTCAGCATCAGTTTCTTTTCTGAAACTCCTTTTGGTGTTGTCAAGACTGCCATCACTAAGCCGGGAATTTACGCCCGTTATAGTTGATTTCAATTTGGGCACAGGAGTTGGAACAGTCTTTGCATTGCCTTATCATTGCCCATCAGATCATCTTCTTCTGGCTCGTAATCCATGACATCAACCTCTACGCTAGCCATCAATGCAACTGGGCAGGTTCTCTGAGTAAGAAGGGTTGCCTTGGAAATCTTTGGCTTGAAATATATCTCTCGGTGTACCAAGGGACCATCTCCCTTTTTGCTCATGGGCAGAGGGAGATGAGTAGTAAGAATATGCCCTAGAATAGTGGAAACTCTGGCCATTATGCCCGAATGGGTTTACTGTATCTGAACATAACTGGTACTACAATTTAACGAGAATTTCCGTTTGATCTAGATGATGTTTGAAATGAAAATTGGGAAGGGATAATATAACCCTCCGCAAATTATGGTTTAATGCGTATCAATGGAATATCTCTTCGAGCCTTTCGTTGATCAATGACAATCTCCAGGGTTTGTGCAGAAATAGTTGTTACCATTAAAGCTCACTAATTGCATATTTAGAAAAAAGTGTGAAGGTTGCGGTGACGACGAAGAGAGATTAAGAATTAGAGATTTCTTAAAGGCGCCAACCCATCGGAGCACGAAACAGATTGCATCATGTTTGAAATGAATCTTGGAAAGGATAACACTCTTCTCTGCAAATCTTGGTTTAATTCGTAGTAATGACAAATCTTCTCCGGCCTTCTAAACATTAATGACAATCTTAACGGTTCCTGTAGGATGAACTACTAGCATTAAAGATTAATTATTGCATATCTGGAAATAAGTATGAAGGTAGTGATGATGGATAATTGTGACCAAGCATTGTACATTTCTTCCACCTGCCAACCCATGAAATAGATTCCAATAAATTCCCAAGTATGGAAAGCGGTCGGGTGGGTTACAAAAAAAAAGGGGCAGAAGATATACACAGGAGACGTGAGGGGCCGATGGTCATATTGCATCTCAGTGACAGATATCAACCATCAATTTGTATGTCGTGGAATTTCGGGTGTTGTTTGTGCATAGGGGAACAACGGAAGTGCAATGTCGAGAGGGCAATTTGTATATTGCTGAACTTCGGGTTTTGTATATAAAAGTATGAGACATTCAGAAAAAGAACCAAGTAAACAGAAAGTGAAAGCATATGAGATGAAGGGGAATTTGTTTGCTAATTTGTAAATAGTGAAAGTTCGGGTGCTAGTTGTAGGTGGAAGAACAATGGAAACGCAATGTTAAACCCGCCTATTTAGGAACCCTCTATTAAAAAAATTTGTTCAATATGAAACGGGGAAGCGGTCAGTAAGGCTGGTGATATAAAAGTAACAATGGAAATCTGAAGATGCACCTAGATATTTTCCGAAAAATGAGTAAGTAAAGAAAGGGAAAGCAGAGGGAAAAGAGAAAGCGAATGAAAATTTTCGGAAGAGGGAAGTGGTCTTAACAGTAACTATGGAGTGCAGTAAACATGTTAACAAGTTCTTCAATCATGGAATAGAAACAATGATCGATTTTTATAGTTTCTAGGATCTGTTTGTATAAGAGAAGCATCGGAAAGTTACAAGAAAATCATTTTTTGGATGTTTTTTGTACTGTTAGCTTCACCACAAGTATAACAACGATGAATTTTAATTTTAATGTCCTCTCGTTCATATGATTTTTCCATTAGACTTCGGATAAAATATACTATTTTATTTCAATTTGTTTGCTAATTTGTGGATCGTAGAAGTCAGAGTGTTGTTTGTAGGCGGAGGAACAATGGTAATGCAATATTGAACCTGCCTATCTGGTAACTCACCTATTCGAAAAACAAAGAGCCAAAAATTTTGTACAATATGAAACATGGAAGCGGTCCGTCAGGCTGGTGATATAAAAGTAAGTGAAATCTGAAGACGTGAATTCGCCAACTTCTGCACCTAGAATGTTTTTGAAAAATGAGTAATACATACTAAATATGTACTGTAAATTATGAACATGATATTTTATAGAGCATGTACAGATCCCACATTCCATACTTATCCACTTTTTGGATCGCAGGTTCTCGGGCTGGCTCGCTCAAAATTGGGCCTCTATTGTTTCGTGGCCTACAAATAGCACCCAGAATTCCAAGATATGCAAATTGACAAGCGGACCTGTGGGATGGCTGGGTCAACATTGCACTCCTATTTTTTCTTGTCATACAAACAACACTCAGAGTTCCATGATATACAAAATTGACAGACGGACTCCAGGGTTGGCGACCTCAAGATTGCGATTGTTTACGGATGGTAATCCCTATCAACTATCTAATATTATCTAAAAACATTATTTTCAATACTAAATTATTAATATTAAATATTGATATTGTACAATTTCATTAGACAAAAAAGTTTGTACAATATGA
>SNQJ01S0029672.1:18636-30700 GCA_010110895.2 Picea sitchensis | reverse complement strand
TTCTTCGTACACCATGGTCTTATGGCTATTTTTTTACCCCCTATAGTGTGTGCACCAGTCGAGCATTTGAATACTGGAGTACCTACAAGTCTCACTAGTGTTGAGGTAGATTTCTCCCCTCGCAGAGTAGTAGTAGCAGGTGGGTCGGCCGAGGATAAACGAGGGAGTGATTTAGAGTAGGAAATCTTGTGGGTGGAAGTTGAAGGAGTTTGTGAATGGCTCCGGGTAGGAATATGGTGAGACAGGTCCTCTATGGAGGGAGATTAATGTTTGTGTTCAGCCTGGAGTAAATCTGGGGTTTGGATAGGAAAAGTGGTGGAGATCAGTGAAGAAGATGGAAAGGTAAAGGAGGAGTTAGGTGGACATGAGGACCCAGGTAAAGATAATTAAATCTTCGTGCACCTGGAAAGCTCATCAATTGCAGTGAAGAGACCCACATTGTTCCATAGGGACTCATCAGCAGCACCCATTAGTGCGCTGACCTCACCCTCCATCAGTGCATGTCTTGTGGAGGAAGGAGGATCTGCCACTAGTGTTCCACTTAGCTGTGTTTCATAGTGAGCCAGTTTAACAGTTTTACTGTAGATGTGGTATGTAGCATACCCCCGACCACCAACAGGCCGAGGAATGCCCCTACTCAAACACTCAACTTAGTTCTGACATCATATTGTAACACCCCAGTATTCAACTGAGCTATGTCATGTAACTTTTTCTCATTTATATATGTATATACACACACAGGCATACATACATACTAAACTGCATGCAAATGAACATAAACACACAATCCTCTAGTGGAATCTTCTCATATAAAACATAAACAAACAATTACACTCTGTAAATATATGATTTCAAACTAAATTAACAGTAAACATAGACATGCAGCGTATACAGGGGTCTACCCTTAAACATATGGATAGTTATGCTCACACAAGCAATAAAACCCATAAAATAACACATAAATGACAATGTAACATGTAAATTCATCACATAACCGGTACTTATCTTAGTGAGAATGTCACCAACTAGGTGCAGACCATCCACGAACCTCCCAGCCTTAGAATACACTGTTTATCACTCTCAACAGCGAGTCACCCTCGAGCTGGGACTAGACTCCACCCGGGAAAGGGATTCCTAACCGGGCTATAGGTTCACGGTCAGCCAAAAAGACTCCGTCTCAGGTGTTCACTCAACCACAGCATACAACCTCTCCTTCCCCACATGCCTGTCCCACCCAAGGAAGTGCGCCCCTTCTCTGCTCAACAGTTCCTCGACTGCCCCACTTCCCTTCTAGGGCTTCAACAACAGGATGAACCAATAGTCTCAGAGCACTGTAGCTATATTTTACCACCTTCAGGAAATCAATCCCCAACAATTCTCTCACTCAGAGAATTGCTCACGGGCCTGACAACCCGCCTCTTCAATCCCGCTCCCAAGTTGACAGGAACACCAACAGGAATGGTTATCAATCTAGTCTGGTCATGGTGGTAGTAAGATATGAGGTAGCTCAATGACTGTCTGAATGCTTCTAGAATAATTCTCTACGATGGAAGGAATGATGGTCCAAAAATGATGGGCGAACAATGGATAACCCCCCAAATGAACTAAGTCTCGACAATATGTATGCATGCCCCCAAATTGACACTTGTCATGTTGGAAGCTACTTTAGTACACTTGTCCCCAACTTTCAAACTTAGGATAAAACAATTATCCATACTTTATGTTCTAATAAATATTAATATAATATTCCTTTTTGGCTTAGTCTCTCTCGCTTATCCCTTTCCTTAACTTTTGGCCCTCCCTTTCCCTAACTAGTGGAATCTGGCNAAAAATTCTAGAGGAATATGGTGCACTAAATCATGGTTATCAGGTCTCAATTAAACTCCAAATCTCTCTGAAAAAGTTAGGCCGAATTTTTATCTCATAGGAGGGTGTCATTGTAACAACTATTTGTGCTTTATTAACTCATCATTCAATGAAGGAGCTTCAAATAAAGGAATCTTACCAACATCACAAACATTTGAAGACGTGTGAAAATAAATGATAATTGATTACGAGCAAACAATGAAGTGTTACCTCGTAGATCTTTTAGGGTTTATTGAATTTACAAGTAACCATGTGAATTATTGACAACATGTCAAAAATAACAGAGTCATCGCTTATCATCAGAGTCCATTAGACTCGGATATTAGTTGAGTCCATCAGAGTGAATTATTGACCACGTTAGATGCCATACCGGCACCTACGAAACTAATGATAGGCTGCTTCTCTTTCATGTCACCCGCTCCATCTCTGATAGCGTCTGTGAAGAATCTTTGTGAGAAATTTAAATTGAATATGAAATATCATTGATGCATGTCCGTAGGCCTATAATAGACCAGAATTTCTCTTACCTGGGTTTAAAATTAACTTCCTCCGAACCTCTACAATAAAGATGCAGGCATATCCTTCCTTTGTTGAGTATGTGAATCGTTAATCGTTTCCTTTGTTCGAGTCTGTGAATCGTTAATCATTTTGATGAGTCTGTGAATGTTAATCGTTGTGATGAAGATTGAACGTGGAAACCAATATGCACATTTGCGTTAACTGAAAGGAATGACAGTTGCGTTAACTGAAAGGAATGCCAAATGTGGCAACCCTTCACAACCATAAAAGCTTGGTCACTCTTGTTAAATATAATGTAACTTCAACAGTCTGAGTGTACACTGTCAGCTGTCTTGGACAGTTGTACACTCGGTTCTTTATGTTATTGATTTGCTTGAGCCTATTTAGCTCAGGTATTTTCCCTTTTTCTAAAGTACTCTTTTCTCACATACTCAATATACTGAATATTATTTCTGCTCCACTCTTTCTCTGTATTCTTTGCTTGTCATTTTCTCATGGTATCAGAGCTTCAGATGTAAGCCTCTTCACATAGTCTAGAGAGCATCCCAATCCTAAGAAGCATAGAGCTTAAACTATCAACGAGAGCATGGGACATAGTTTCTTCACAAAGCTTGGAGAGCAGTCCGCCAGTCCGCTCAAAATATCATTGCAGACAACAATTGCTTGGAAGCAGAAGGCAAAAACAATTAAAGATACACATGTTCTTTAAATAATTCATGAAATTGTTTCTTCTGGAGAATATTTTATGAGAGCAGCAAAGGACAAGCATACACAACCGTAAGATTGTCCCTGTGAACAGATCTGAGCCAATGATCGAGTTCAGAAAGGATGGGGAGTGCGCAGAAAAGGAAAAAGATTTTCAACTGTCAGATCAAGACGAGAGCAACACTAACCATCAGATCAAGAAAAGGTGTGCATGTTTTAACCGCCAAAGGTTTTCAAGACTTAAGGACTGTTCCTTTTCTAAGACTTAAGGACCGTTGGATCCTCCAAAAATTCGCAATTAGGAACTTCATGAGTTTTGCGACTAACAACGGTAAAAGGACCCCAAGCTCGAATACGCGAAATTGATCATAGTCATCCATCAATAGGGGACACGTGGCAGAGATCCATGTACGTTGGCTATTTTACATATTATATTTTTATTTCGACATTTCATCATTTCGCGGATCGGGAGAATAGAGGAAAAGTCGTTAGACTTCGTGATACGCGAAATCCCGATACACGAAATACTTACGAGATCTGGACCGTTAGATCTAGAGGAGCGTGAACAGTCGAATTTGGAGCGCTCCAAAATGTTGGCACTTCGGGAGTCAGTAATGTGAAGGAGGTCGTGACTTGGAGCTCGCAAGTCACAAATTCCTGACATCCTCTGAACCATCCATTGGAAGAGATGCGTGGCGAGCGTTCAACACTTCACTGACTCACGACTCAAAGGAGTCAACGAGCATAGTTTCAAGAACCTGCGATATGTGAAATCGTGAAATAATCACAGTCGTTGATCGAGAAAAGATATCGACCGTCGATCTAGCGCCATCGCGATTTCGGCTACCAAGAAATCAAAGGTGAGAGTTCAATGAACTCGCAATATGTGAAAATCCGACATGTCCTGAGTAGTCAGATCGTAGATCTCCATGGGAAATTGAGACCATCGATCTCTTCCCACTGTTTGGAGGTTCGTGAGTTAGGAGATTTGCGAGGTAAGGTACAATTGGTGGTCGTTGATCTCAAATCAATGAGGATCGTTGATCCTTGAAGAAATTTCGCAATTCAGCTATTCGAAGGAACTGCTACCTTCAGCATCGAAACGCGAAGTCCCGAAACACGAAAACCTGAAGTGCTTGGTTTTTCCGCCCAATGTCACATGAGAAGATAAACCTCAAACTTCCTTTTCCTCTTGAGTAAACTCAGAAAGCCCTATTCCGCCATTAGAGGGGCTATAGTTGCTGCAGTGTTACAGTTGCTAAATAACAGAGCTCAGAGCCCTGAATCAATAGATTTTTTGCTCGGATAGTCAGATCCAGCCAGATCAAAGTCAAAGAAGTTGTTTACACCGCGTTTTTTGGTCAGAAGTCACTGCAAGAAATTCAAAGACCCGATTTTCCACACATGAATTAGGTAAACGTGAAATCCTATTTTTTAATTTTTTTTTGTTAATTCTTTAAAGATGGCCACATTTAGCAATTTAGGACCAACTCAAGGACCGATTCTTATTGGAAAGAATTATGAGTTTTGGTCTCTTAGAATGAGATCCTTCTTGCAAGCACAAGAGTGTTGGGATCTAGTGGATCTTGGATATGTGGAACTAGATCCAACAGACCTTGCTTCCATGACCAACCAACTAAGAACTACTCAGGCAACACAGAAAAACAAAGAGAATAAAGCCAAATTCTGGATTCAAAATTCAGTGGATGACTCAATTTTCTCCAAAATCACAGGCGATGTTACTTCAAAACATGCTTGGGACATCCTTAAATCAGCCTACCAAGGAAATGATAGGGTAAAAATAGTCAAATTGTAGACCTTGACGATGCAATTCGAGACTTTAAGAATGAGAGAGTCTGAAAATGTTGATCAATTTATGACCCGAGTCATGGGAATCGTGAACTAGATCAGATTGACTGGTGAAGCCATCCCTGATCAATGAATTGTTGAGAAAATCCTCAGAAGTTTACCAACGAAATTCGAAATGGTCGTTACAACAATCCTTGAATCCAAGGATCTGTCAAATTTGTCAACAGATGAATTAATGGGCTCTTTGTTTACACATGAGACTAGACTGCATCTCACAGATGAGTCAATCGTCAATGCCTTCAAAACTCAATTCTCCTTCAATAGAGGAAGAGGTCGAGGTCATCAAGGAAGAGGGATAAGTCCAAGTAACTTTCACTCAAATGAAGGTCATAGACAACAGAATCAGAATCATAATTTTCAAGGTTACAAACAACACAACCAGAATAAGAATTTCCAGCCTCAAAGAGGCAGAGGGAGAAGATCAAATGACAAATCAAGCATACAATTCTATTAGTTGTGTTGTAGAAGTCTAATTATGTCCTTCCAGGCCAAGAGTGAGATGGCTTGTAGCTTACCCTTAATGTTCAACCAATCTATGATAATTCTAGAATCCCCAAGAATTTTTAGGACTTCAATGTTTAATATGGAGGCCAAGTGTAATGTTGCCCAGGCACCCAATAGCTTTGCCCTTGTGTTGGTGCCCAAGCCACAACAAAAATTCCATCTATAAGTAGAATCTTTTGTGATTTTGATCAATCCACCTGCACTACTCAATGTGCCATTGAGTTGTGTTGCTCCATCAAACCACCCTATAGGTGTATCCTCTAATATATGTGGTTTATTTTTAATCCGCTTTTCCATTTTAATTGGATGTATATATTTCTAGTTTTTATACAAGCCAGGTGTCTTATAAGAAATAGTGCATACAAAGGGGGGCATATTTTCAAAAAAAAAAGTGTTTCTATCCAGCCAGACAAACCAACAAACCAGTGATGGAATAAATTTGAAGCAGTGTTCACTGGTTTTCCAATAATCATAGCAAGCAGATATAGAAGTATCGTCCCAAACAGTGATTATGTGTTGATCGAGAGTGATTATGTCCCATATAGGACAAGTGAAGGGACACTTAGTGAAGAGGTGCAACATTTTTTCTTCATCATTGTAACACAGATGGAAAATGTTGGGGCCAACCCATCCTTTACTTTATAGGCTATCCCAGGTGTGGATTTTGTTTTCTAGAGTTAACCAGGTGAACAACTTGATCTTTTGTGGTAATTTCCAGGACCAGATGTTTTTCCTCCAACCAAAACAATTATTTTTCTAGAGTGAGTTTGTGATGGAAGAATAGATATTTTTTACACTAATGTGTCTCGATCTATCGCCCAGACCACATAAGTTGATCCTCCATGTCTTGTAGTTGAATTCCCGCATGTTTAAGTTATGTGCAGTATTTTTCCCACTCCACAACGAGCTCTGCGGGTAGATCCAAATCAAGACCAGTTTTCCAGCTGTTGATAAGAGTCTCAATTCTATTATATTTCCTGGCATGAAGGAGGTATTTGGTATTTTTTAAATTTCCTGGCTTGAAAGAGGTATCTAGTATTTTTTAAATTTAGATGAGTAATTAGCTAAGGACATAGGTAAGAGGCTTGGTCGAGTCCTAAAATGCAGTCCCTGCTAGGTATAATAGTGTGACCAGATCCAGGCTTCCAGCAAATCCATTGTGTTATCCAATTTGGCGATTTAACAAATTTTCTCCAGATCTGTGAGGTTTCCCTTATGTAATTTGTCGCAATCCTTAGCCAGGTTGCCACCTATACATATGCCAGGTATTTGTCCTTGACGAAAGTGCTCCATATGCCTTCTTTTTTCAACACATGCCATAGTGAGTTGGCGGCTAGTGCTTTATTGAAATGGAAGATATTTATGATCCCCCATCCGCCCTTGTTTTTTGGTTTGGCCAGGGTTTCCCAGTTTCATAGGTGTTTCCTGTAATGGTCAGTGTTTCCCGACCAGAGGAAGTTGTAAGTTAGTTTCCTTAGTTTATCCAATACCAAGGTAGGTATAGCTGTGAGGGCCATCCAATAAACTGGTTGTCCTTCAAGGACATCTTTGATAAGAGTGTATCGGCCTCCTAAGGAGAGCCATCTATTGCACCAGTGTCTAATTTTTTTTTCCACCTTTGATATGAGCCAGTCCCAATATGCAGTCTTATAGTATTCATCTTTAATATAATATCCAAGGTATTTGAAACCTTGCAAAAGATGGACACAGATATAAGGGAAGATTCCCTTCAGTTGTTCCAAGGTTTGGTCTTGCATATTTGCATAGTGGAATGTCGATTTTGACCAGTTGATCTATAATCTCGTGGTGCAGCAAAATATCTTCAAGATTTCTTTGATTTCCCTCCATTCCTATAGACTATCATTGGCCATAATAGGACGTCATCGACAAATATAAGGTACAAGATCTTTACAATTGTGGAAACTTTGATCCCCATTAACTTTCCTTCTACGTGGCCTTTTTTGAGTAAAAGGATTAATCCTTCCATGACCAGGATAAACAAGAGCGGTGAGAGGGGGCATCCCTACCACAATCCTCTTCCACTATGGAAGAAAGTGGATGTTTCACCATTTACCATCACAACGAAATTTTCACTTATTACGCAACTCATGATCCACTTTATCGATGCTTGGTTAAATCCTAATTCAGTCAAAATTAATCTAAGAAAGTCTCAGTCTATGCAGTCAAATTCTTTTTTAAGGTCTAGTTTTAGGATGAGTGATCTTGATTATTGTTTTTTATGTTGTGCAAGCACTCTTGAGAAGTGCCAATAGAATCTAGAATTTTTTGACCCTTTAAAAACCCCAGCTATTCACCTGACAGTGTCCTCGAGAGGATAGGTTTAATCCTATTTGCGATGATTTTTTATATTAACTTGTAGGATAGGTTGTAGAGTGTTATCGGTCTGTAGTCGCTAAATGAAATTGAATTATTAGCTTTTGGAATAAGGGTCAAGAAGATTGAATTCAGTTCCCCAGTCACCTTACCTCAGAGTCTGGAATCTTCCACTAGCTCGAAGAGATCGGTCCCAGCTAAATCTAAGAAATGTAGGTAGAACTCTACAGTCCAACCATCAAGGCCCGATATTTTTTCCTTTGTGAAGGATTTTAATGCATCCAAAACCTCCTATAGTGTACAAGGACTATCCATAATAATAGAATCATCCTCTATGACCAATTGTGGGAAGAGCCTAGCCACAGTGACATGATCTTGTATATTGTTGTGTGGTGTCACCTCAAAGTATGATTTGAAAAAGCATGTAGTTGTTGTGTTAATTGCTTGTTATCTTCTGTGTGTAGTGCCAACTTCATCTGTTATATCCCAAATATGTTTTTTGTTCCGGCAAGAGCTTGCAAAATGGTGGAAATATTTATTATTGAGATCTCTGCACTTTATCCAGTTTTTTCTCCTCCACTCCCTCCAAAGAGCTTCTACGAGAAAAAACTGGTTCCTCTCAGATTTTAGTTGTTTCAATTGCTGGTACCTACCCCTAAAGTCCCCATCTTGTGTGTCTTCTTGTTGGAGTTCTAGTAGTTTAAACTCCAACACTTCTAGTCTATGTAGTGTGTGTTTATGTGCAAAGTAGCCCAGCTTTTGATACAGGCTTCTATATGCTTCAATTTCCATACAAAGTGATGTTGTATATCTGGATCTGTCAGAAATATGGGGTCATTCCAAACTGTATTAAAAATAGTATTAAAATATTCCTCATGCAGCTAGCTTATATTAAATTTGAAAGAGTAGGAAATATGATTAGCAGGTTAGCCAAATTGCAGTAGAATGGGGGCATGGTCCGATAGGTAAGGAAAATCTACCCAGGATCTGACCCTGCCATCTCATGTTACAAGATTTTCAGAAATAATAAACCGGTCTAGATGCTTTAAAATGGACTACGGTCCCGCTCGTCCATTGCGCCAAGTAGGTGCCAAAACATACGGTGGGAAATATACCAGATCGTGCGCTAGAAATAAGAAGTTAAAATATCTAGCCAAGGAGTTCGGAGTGGTTGAGGCTCCCCAAACTTCGCCCACATTTGTAGTAAGATTCATGTCACCAATGATGGAGTCTGAGTCTTCTCGTTCACCAACATCCATGAAATCTAAGTATGTAGTTTACGTGTTCACTTCAGGAGAGTTCGACCTAGTGGATAGTTCGATCATAGTGTCCTCTAAATGTTCCTTGTCCAAGATGCTAGTGCAGAATTTTCTAAGATGGTCTGTTTGTTTATAGATTGTACATATGAAGGGTATGCCTAGGTAATTTGTATTCTAGCGAGTGTGATGGCCTCTCCAATCAATTTCAATGGATTCTAACATTCCTTCATGTATGTCGATCTCTACCATTACCCTTGCTACTTTATTTTCTGGGCCTATGAGGGACTTCGGGTCCACACTAATGAAATGACCAAGTGTATTTCCAATGGCCTCAGGAGCTTTTGTATTCCAAAGGTGTAAAGGCAGACCAAGTAGAAGGACCCATAAATGGTGCATACAGAAGTACTCATGTGATGGGTCAAAGCTTATCCGCCACCTTTTTAACATAAGGTTGCCGCCGTCTATGGTCCAGAGCCACTCAAGTATGATAGTGGAGTCCTCTGGTGTTTTAAATTGGAAACAGAGCCAGCCTATCATTAGGTAGTTGATCTCTGGTACATAACCCAGCAAAGGCTACCAAGTTGACTACACCCACTCTACTAGGTCAGTTCGACAAAGATGTCTATAAGATAATCTACCCACTAGAGAATAGAGACTCAATGATACTGAGTCTTCTAAACCGATGTTTGCTCCAAGAACCATTTTCCTTTTTGTCTTCTTCGTACACCATGGTATTATGGCTACTTTTTTACCCTCGATAGTATGTGCACCAGTCGAGCATTTGAATACTGGAGTACCTACAAGTCTCACTAGTGCTGAGGTAGATTTCTCCCCTCATAGAGTAGTAGTAGCAGGTGGGTCGGTCGAGGATAAACGAGGGAGTGGTTTAGAGTAGGAAATCTTGTGGGTGGAAGTTGAAGGAGTTTTTGAATGGCTCTGGGTAGGAATATGGTGAGACAGGTCCTCTGTGGAGGGAGAGTAATGTTTGTGTTTAGCCTAGAGTAAATCTGGGGTTTGGATAGGAAAAGTGGTGGAGACCAGTGAAGAAGCTGGAAAGGTGAAGGAGGAGTTAGGTGGACATGAGGACCCAGGTAGAGATAATTAAATCTTCGTGCACCTGGAAAGCTCATCAATTGAAGTGAAGAGACCCACACTGTTCCATAGGGGCTCATCAGCAGCGCCCATTAGTGCGCTGACCTCACCCTCCATCAGTGCATGTCTTGTGGAGGAAGGAGGATCTGCCACTAGTGTTCCACTTAGCTATGTTTCATAGTGAGCCAGTGTAACAGTTTTAATGTAGATGTGGTATGTAGCATATCCCCGACCACCAACAGGCTGGGGAATGCCCCTACTCAGACACTCAACTTAGTTCTGACATCATATTGTAACACCCTAGTATTCAATTGAGCTATGTCACGTAACTTTTTCTCATTTATATATGTATATACACACACAGGCATACATACATATTGAAATACATGCAAATGAACATAAACACACAATGCTCTAGTGGAAGCTTCTCATATAAAAAATAAACAAACATCTACATTCTGTAAATATATGATTTCAAATTGAATTAATAGTAAACATAGACATGCAACGTATACAGGGGTATACCCTTAAACATATGGATAGTTATGCTCACACAAGCAATAAAACCCATAAAATAACACATAAATGACAATGCAACATGTAAATTCATCACATAACCGGTACTTATCTTAGTGAGAATGTCACCAACTAGGTGCAGACCGTCCACGAACCTCCCAGCCTTAGAATACACTATTTATCACTCTCAACAGCAAGTCACCCTCGAGTTGGGACTAGACTCCACCCGGGAAAGGGATTCCTAACCAGGTTATAGGTTCACGGTCAGCCAAAAAGACTCCCTCTCAGGTGTTCACTCAACCACAGCCTACAACCTCTCCTTCCCCACATGCCTGTCCCACCCAAGGAAGTGTGCTCCTTCTCTGCTCAATAGTTCCTCGACTGCCCCACTTCCCTTCTAGGGCTTCAACAACAGGATGAACCAATAGTCTCAGATCACTGTAGATGTAGTTTACCACCTTCAGGAAATCAATCCCCAACAATTCTCTCACTCAGAGAATTGCTCACGGGCCTGACAACCGGCCTCTTCAATCCCACTCCCAAGTTGACAGGAACACCAACAGGAATGGTTATCAATCTAGTCTTGTTACGGTGGTAGGAAGATACGAGGTAGCTCAATGACTGTCTGAATGCTTCTAGAATAATTCTCTACGATGGAAGGAATGATGGTCCAAAAATGATGGGCGAATAATGGATAACCCCCCAAATGAACTAAGTCTCGACAATATGTATGCATGCCCCCAAATTGACACTTGTCATGTTGGAAGCTACTTTAGTACACGTGTCCCCAACTTTAGAACTTAGGATAAAACAATTATCCATACTTTATGTTCTAAGAAATATTAATATAATATTCCTTTTTGGCTTAATCTCTCTCGCTTATCCCTTTCCTTAACTTTTGTCCCTCCCTTTCCCTAACTGGTGGAATCTGGTCCCCTTTCTCTTTTATCGTGGTTGGTCTGTGCGCAACGATGTATATTTTTTTATATTAATCATGAAACATATACAAAATAGGCGCTCTGGCCTTTAACATAAAGGCATTCTGGCCTAATTCCAAAACATAAGCATTATGTCTTATAATACTGGCTCACTAGCCTATAACGCATATCATATACACAAAGGTTCGTTAACCTTAATATTGCGCTCACTTTAGTTACTGCGTGCGGTATCTGTTGACCTCAGGGTTGCATGCACTTTAGTTATTGTGCACGGTGTCTTCTATCTTTAAGGTTGTGCACACTTTAGTTACTGCATGCAGTATCCATAAATGTGCACACTACATCACTTTACTGCGCAATATATGCGCGCACCATGTCATGAAAAGTGTATTACAAAAATGATGTCTAAACAACTGACTAGCTCAAATATACTTGGATTACATTTACATTTGGGTTCAGCTG
>SNQJ01S0029672.1:2453-12771 GCA_010110895.2 Picea sitchensis | reverse complement strand
AAATCCATTTTGACTGAGGACTCCACCAAGTCCTTCATTACCTGCATCGGTGCATACAATGAAATATTCATTTGGGTCTACAATCCTTAGTATTGGAGCACTTGTCAATAATTGTTTCAAATGTTGGAAACTCCTTTCACAGTCCGACGTCCACTGAAACTTCATACCCTTTATTTGCAAGGAAGTGATTGGGTATGCTATCTTTGAGAATCCTCCAATGAATCTCATGTAGTAGCCTGCAAGGCCCATGAATGATCTGACCTCTATCACATTCTTTGCTACTGACCATTCTCTAATGGCTTCAATCTTCTCAGGGTCTACTGCTATCCCATCTTTTGAGATGATATGCCCCAAATAATGAAGTTGCTTCTGATAAAATGAGCACTTAATCAATTTGGCATACAACTGATGCTCCCTTAATACTTGCAACAACCATCCTCAAATGATTTTCATGCTCTTATTTTGTCTTAGAGTATATAAGAATGTCATCCAAAAAGACAATGACAAATTTGTCTAAATATTCTCAGAAAACACCATTCATTAAGAACATGAAAACAACTGATCCATTTGACAACCCAAATGGCACCACTGTGAACTCATAATGACCATACCTTGTCCTGAAGGCGGTATTGTTGATATCTTCATCCTTAATCCTTACCTAATGGTATCCCGATCTGAGATCTATCTTTGAGAAGATCTTTGCATCCTTCAATTCATCAAAAAGATCATCGATCCTTGGCAGATGATACTTGTTCTTTACGGTCACTTTATTCAACTGTCTGAAATCAATGCACAATCTTAKCGTCCCATCTTTCTTTTTCACAAAYAATAATGGGGCACCCCAAGGTGCTACACTTGRGCATATATACCCCTTTTTTAGAAGTTCTTCAAGCTGCATTTACAACTCTTTCAATTCTGGTGTACTCATTCTGTAAGGAGTCTTTGACACGGGAGTTGCTCTTGGTGTTAGATTTATAGAAAAATCAAGGTCTCTCCTTGGAAGTAGTCCTGGTACTTCCTTGAATACATCTTCAAACTCTTTCAGGACTGTATAATCCTCCAAATTTGGCACCTTGTCTTTAGGTGTCTCCTCCATATGAACTGCAAATATTTGGCATCCTCTTCTATAACATTTATTCTGCTGCAATGCTGAAATTTCTCTAACAGATACTGCCCTGGGAATTCCCTGCACTTTCCTTTGGTTTCCTTCTTCATCCAAGCAAGTGAATTCTTTGTTATGACAATCCAATAGAGCACGATGTGGGTCCAACCAATCCATCCCAATTAGATAGTCATAGGAACCTAAAGGTAAGATATTCAAATCTGCCTTGGTGTTCAGTCCATTCATGTCCATGAGACATGACTAAACCATCTCATTAACCTTTCTTTTGGCTCCTGTAGCCAACTGTACCAACCAAGATTTTCCATGCTTTCTTCTTGGCAATTGCAAACTTTCCACCATCTTAGGGTCTATATAACTATGACGAGCTCCTGAATCAATTAACATAGCAATTTTTTGGTTGTTAATCATACCTTCCACTTCAATCATGTGTGACTGATATTTTTCTTGCTTGTTATCCAGGGCTACATAGATCCTTGGCACATTTCTACCCATGTCCTTCACTGTTTCATCTTGTTGTACATTATAAGTAGTCCTTCCTTTTTCACCTCTATGAGGACAATCTCTGAATCTATGATCTCCTTTACAACCCCAACATTGAATAGGTGGCTGCCTTGGCCTTTGGCATTTTGCCTCTATCGTTTTGGGCTCTTTCAAAGTTGGTGGTCCCTGTGGACTATTTCTGAAGAATGATGGTTTAAATCCTTTCTTCCTATGATCCACCTTGAAATTATTTTTGTCTTCCCAAGCTTTTTGGAAAGTCGGCCTTGCTTTTTGTTGATCATATAGACATTTAGCTTGCCTTATGGTCTCTTCCAATGTCTTGGTATCATCGTATTGTATTTTGTCACTGATGAATGCTAGCAATCCACTCAAATACCTTTGAATTTTAACTGTCTCATCCTTGATGAAGGAGACGTACTTCAACAGTTTTAGGAATCTTCTTTCATATTCATCTATGGTCATGCTTCCAAGTTTGATTTCAAAGAACTCTTTCATTTTCTTGTCATAATATCTCTTAGTCAAGTATTTCTTCTCAAAATACTTCTTAAATTCCCTCCAAGTAACACTCTTCTCTTTAAGGTGTTGTACCTGCACAAGTTGATCCCACCACATGGATGTCTTTCCTTTGAGTTGATAGATGGAAATTCTACCCTCTGCATGAGAAGAATAATTGTGTAATTGAAAATACTTTCTCATGCCCAACAACCATGTTTCTGCGTCTTCATCCTTCTTGCGCTCACCATCAAATGTAGGAGGTTTGATTTTGTTCATTTCTCCTCGTAGTTCATCCACCCCAGACCTCTTATGATGTCTTCCAGGGAATGGACTTGTGTTGCTACCTTCTCTTTTATTGGAATGCTTCAGGGATTGATGGTGGCATCTGCTAACATTTCCTGATTTCTTTTTCTCATCCAAAGGTTTGTGACTTCCAGATTTTCTTGAGTCACTTTATTTTTCCAATTTCTTTTCTATTATGTTCAGGCTTTGCAATAACTTCATGTTGAAGTCATCATACTTCTCTTTGTCTCTCATAAGCCTTTCATTATCATCTTTATGGCTTTGGACATCTTTTTGCAAATTTTTAATGGTCTCTACCATATTTAGGTTTTCATTCCTTTCCTCTCCATGTCCATTGAAGTTTGTTCCTTCAATGTCCAAATGGATATTCATCCCTCTGCTCTCATCCTGTTGACTATAATTTCCCTGTGTCTCTTCCATTCCTATGGATTCCGTACTTGATCTAATCTAATCTAGTTGTTTTTTATTCTGCAAAATGTGAAACCATTAAAACTTATTAGGTTATCTAAATCAACAATCCACGAGAATATGAACTATTTCGGCTCAATAAATATATCAGAACTATCCTTCCTGATTTCTTAGTGTTGCCACCATGAAAATTCTTAGACAAGACCCAAGTTTTGAGAACTTAGCAAGAACTACATCATCGCGCAGAGATACATCGATGAAAGGTGGTTTGTCGAAACCACTTTTGCATAAGTTTTGATGTCACGTGCTTCAATATGTAAAATCCACCATTCGTGGGACAGGTGACGATTAGTCAGATCACCCTGTTTCATTCGCTCGTACATCATAGTCGTTTGAAGTTAGGTGAACGCCGTCATGTAACGAACTCAAAAAGTTTAATCATTTGAAATGGATTAGTTGAGCATGGCAACCCATTGCACTTGTGCACAAGTCTGTCAGGGATTCGTGATTGAGGCTCTATAATTACTAATTCTCGGGTATGGAAGCATCATCTTATCCATCAAAGAGCAGTCTCCAAACTGGTTCGAACTTTTCATCTCTGCAAAAGTATTCCGGTGTCCACAAAACTGAGGTATATGGACCTAGTTAAATCCAATGAGACTGGTTATTCGGGCAACATGCTAAATTTTCCTGCGAGTACGAAGGAAAAGGTAGTCGCGCAGATATTGGCGACTAAATTTCACACAGTACTTGTTACTGATTCGAGATTGGAAATCAGGCTGAATCCAATCATGAGAGATCTGGTTATCAACAGACCAGTTGCTAAGAAGAAACAAAGCAAGCGACAGAAGAAGGAACCCGTCGCTGAAGCGACTGAGAGTGATGGAGAGAATCAACTGGTCTGGTTAGATTCTTTAAAGGAGGAGTTAGCTAAGCTGAAATGAGCCCTCAAATATAGTTGAGTATATTTCAGCGATTTTTAGACAGATGATAGAAGAGGTACAGAAGCTCCGAAGATGATAGACCTATTCTTGAACGATCTCTTTAAATAGGACCACTGCTATTTTGAATCATCCCCTTTTGTAATTTTGGATTTTGAATGAATATACATGCGCAGAAGCAGATTGTGTACTTCTTATGAAAAGAGTCCACTGATGATGTTATGAATCTTGTTTCCTTTAATATTATGTGTCTTCTGGTAACTTATATTTCACCTTCAACTGTTTGAATAAAACCCAAAATTCATCTCACTCGCTTGACTCATTTTAAATAATATTTCAATGCAATTGTGTATTCCTCTTTCTTTGAATACTATGTAAATTTCCTATTTAAACTCTAGCTTGTCGTCTTAATTAGCTTTTCAGACGATTTCGTGCACATAAAATTCAACCTGTGCACCTTTATTTATCATGAAAGTGACTTTATAAGGTAAATCATGTTTCCACGCACCAGTATCTGTTATACATTTCCTCTTTGTTGCACCAATAACTTGGATGAACTACTTCTGCGTTGCGCCCCAATATCCATTGCGCATTGTTTCAGTATCGCACTTGGATATTTCACATGCATTTCGCTCTATGCATTGCACCATGCTAAAGTTCAATATGCCTTACCGCGTACACTAATTTGTATGCCCCATTGAATAATCTGTCGCTACAGTGCACAACTACCTGCGCGCACCTTTGTCTGCTCTGTAGCGATACAACTCATACTCCTACTGTGTGCGTACCGACCAAACTTCATTGTGCCTTACCATACTGCGCACACCACATGCACCCTTACGATGTGTATGCACTCCTTGCAATGCTAAATTTAGCATGCACACCCTTAGATATTATTCTTCCACGCGGTGGCTCAATTTTCCATAAATGCAATATACTGTATACCATACTGTAATATCATCTCCATTCAACTTGTTTGGCCCATTCAGGCTCAGTGTTGAAAACTGACGCTCCGATGCCATACTGGAGCATACCCCCGAGAACCAATAGGTCGGGGAATGCCACTACTCAGACACTCAACTTAGTTCTGACATCATATCGTAACACCCCAGTATTCAATTGAGCTATGTCACGTAACTTTTTTTCTTTTATATATGTATATACACACACAAGCATACATACATATTGAACTGCATGTAAATGAACATAAACACACAACACTCTAGCGGAAGCTTCTCATATAAAGAATAAACAAACAATTTCATTCTCTAAATATAAGATTTCAAACTGAATTAACAGTAAACAAATATAGGAGTCTACCCTTAAACATATGGACAATTATGCTCACACAAGCAATAAAACCCATAAAATAACACATAAATGACAATGCAGCATGTAAATTCATCACATAACCTGTACTTATCTTAGTGAGAATGTCACCAACTGTGTGCAGAGCATCCACGAACCTCCCAGCCTTAGACTACACTATTCATCACTCTCAACAGCGAGTCACCCCCGAGCTGGGACTAGAGTCCACCCGGGAAAGGGATTCCTAACTAGGCTATAGGTTCACGGTCAACCGTAAAGATTCCCTCTCAGGTGTTCACTCAACCACAACCTAGAGCCTCTCCTTCCCCACATGCCTATCCCACCCAAGGAAGTGTGTCCCTTCTCTGCTCAACAGTTCCTCAACTGCCCCACTTCCCTTCAAGTCTTCAGCAACAGGCCGGACCGGAAGTCTCAGAGCATTGTAGCCGCAGTTTACCACCTTCAAGAAATCGATCCCCAACAATTCTCTCACTCAGAGAATTGCTCACGGGCCTGACAACCCGCCTCTTCAATCCCTCTCCCAAGCTGACAAGAACACCAACATGAATGGTTATCAATCTGGTCTAGTTACAGTGGTAGGAAGATACGCGATAGCTAATTGAATGTGTGAATGTTTCTAGAATAATGCTCTGTGATGGAAGGAATGATGGTCCGAAAATGATGGGCGAACAATGGCTAACCCCTTAGATGAACTAAGTCTCGACAATATGTATGCATGCCCCCAACTTGACACTTGTCATGTTGGAAGCTACTTTGGTACACTTGTCCCCAACTTTAGAACTTAGGATAAAATAATTATTCATACTTTATGTTCTAAGAAATATTAATATAATATTCCTTTTTGGCTTAAGCTCTCTTGCTTAGCCCTTTCCTTAACTTTTGGCCCTCCCTTTCCCTAACTGGTGGAATCTAGTCCCCCTTCTCTTTTATTGTGGTTGGTCTATGTGCAGCGATGTATATTTTTTATATTAATCATGAAACATATACAAAATAGACGCTCTGGCCTAATTCCAAAACATAAGCATTCTGGCTTATAATACTGGCTCACCAGCCTATACCACATATCATATACACAAAGGTTCATTGACCTTAATATTGTGCACACTTTAGTTACTGCACACGGTATCCACTGACCTCAGGGTTGCGCGCACTTTAGTTACCTCGCACAGTATCTTCTGTCTTTAAGGTTGCACGCACTTTAGTTACTACGCGCAGTATCCAGAAATGTGCACACTACATCACTTTACTATGCAGTATATGCATGCAACATGTCATGAAAGGTGTATTACAAAAATGATGTCTAAACAACTCACTAGCTTAAATACTTGGATTACATTTACATTTGGGTTCAGCTGAGGGATGTTACATGGTAGGACAGTGCGGTCTGACCAGTGGAGAGATTGGAATTATGGTGCAGTAAAATCTAGGTTGATGTCATCACCGAGTAGTCAGTAAGAGAGGACCACACTAGTAATGGAAGGTCTATTAGAGCCACCGCTAAGATAGTGTGCTAAGAATGTTCCTCAAACCCCGCGAGGTAAAGAAATAACTAAACTAGGTGGAGTAAGAAGTGGCACTAATGTAGTTCCCTCTAGGGCCAAGATTATCCATGGCCGCCATTGCTGTATAGTTGCAGGTTTTTGAAAACTTTCTCCCACTTCTGCTCCGAAACGACCTATAAAATTTTAGGAGGTTAATGTAACCATCTCAAATTCTAGCTAACTTACAACTAGCGGAGAATTTTTAGTGAATGAAATTGATGATGACTAAACAAGTTACACTTTAAGCCAAAATTATGTGTAATCTATCAAAGTGGCCACTTAAGTTCTAGCCACAACTCATGGAAAAAAATTGAATACTAACTAATAAGTTATATAAAAGTGGACATATCAATATTTTATTTACTTAATATTGTAGTTAATATTATCAAACACATAAAAGTAAAATAAAATCATATACATAATGCTTAAATTATTATTCTTACAAATATATAAAAAAATTAGAAATTAAGAATGTATTAATTTTTTATTTATACAATATTTATAGAATTAAATAAACAATACAATAGAATTTAATAATAATAATAATTTATTTGGTATTTACAATTGAATTTAATAGTAATAATAATTTATTTGATATTTACAATAGAATTTAATAGTAATAATAATTTATTTGGTATTTTTGGATAGAATAATAATAATAAAGAAGTCTTCTCATATAAAAAAATTATTTAATTTTATTATAACTTTTAATAGATGAGTTAAAATAGATCAAATAAATTTTATTAATATTAATGAATTGAAAAAACACTTCCAATAAAAATATCTATTTTATTATTATAAAATATTATTTATTACTAATTGATTTTAAATCACGGCAAACACTCCTAAAATTTAAGAATATTTTCAAAAAGCTAAATTAAACTATAAATGAAACTTTTTCAATATGAACAGATTTTGTAAAGGAAACAACTTTTGTTTGGATTAAGATATTTGTTGCATGCACATCAAACCCTCAAGGCGAACGCATCAGTGCACAAAAGTCTAGTTGCACCACCGTGTAGCACCCATAAAGTATGCGTCTCTCTGCTTGCCCACAGAAAACAGAGCCAATGTCCCTCAAGTATGCATCCATGGTTAATACTTTCAAGCAACCATTGTGTAAGCATTGCAGAATTTTTTCAAGAGTCACTTCAAACCCATAGGGATTTAAATTCTTGTTTGGTATTAATGGAAGTGATTAATTTCAACCATGTAAAATGTTATAGAAAATATTTTAGATTAAATAATTTTTTAGGTTTTTTACAAGGAAGATTGGTAAATTTCCAATTTTTTAAAAATGATTTGTCAAAATTAATTATATAGATTAAAATACAACAACAATTAATATGTAGTTCTTTTCTTATTTTCACTTTACTTTTATTTTATTTTTTGAAACTAATAATTTCTTTGTAAACCAAAGTTATATTGTCAAAATAAATGCTTTTAACCAATCTTAAAATTTTATAAACCAAATGATAAGTCAATATTATTTGATAAAAAAATGAAAACTATATCCATTGCACTGCACCAAAAGACTAATAAACAAAACAATAGTGTTAATTTTAACACTGTCCATATAACTTAAAATTATGTTCATGTAAGGAATCAAAGAATTTTCTATCCAATAACACTTAATCAATTTTGACCATATATAGCATTTAAAAACAAAAAGAAGGCACTTATATTTTAATGAAGTAGTTGTTCATGGAATTAGAATGAGCATTAAGTTATGGAACATAGAAACTTTATGTAATTAATATGAGTATTAAACTATGAATTCGTTAACAACAAGATTTGGAGTTCAACATATACCAAAATTGAATCAATGAGGTAGGATGACAACCATTCCTCTCAACCATTAAAGTTAAACCCAATTGATAAACAAAACAAAATTGCTTAATACTTACCTATTACTTACCTATTAAAACAAGTTTGAAAAAAAAGAAAAAAAAAAAAAAAAAAACATTTCATAAATTAATCATAACATGAAATAAAAGCTCTTGCATTAAATTGGAGTCCAAGGGCATGAAATTGGGGATGTCCGACATGGTGTTGACCTCCATGCCCGCTGTCACTAAGGCATTTTTTGAATGACATAAAACATACCCGCCACGGAGATTTCCACGGAGAGAAATCTAATCTGTCGTTGCATCTAGATGTGCCATACAAAAAAACCTATTTTATGAAGAGCCAAGACTAGCCATCCGTGAAGATCCGCCAATTGAAGAGAATGGTGCTCCTTGGAATCAGAAAAGAATTACATCGAAGACAGATGTTTCTTGCATTAACGCGAAGGCTGGCTTTACATTTTGCATATTCCAATCCTGAAAATGGTCAACCATCATCTTCTCAGCAAAGGTCCAAGCTCATTGCTACGATTGGAAATGACAAAGAGAGAAGAGATTGGCCTGACGCACTTTCTACTACCAGACGCTTGGTAGAAGAAAGAGCAATAACATTGTTAGATTTGACTAATCTAATAAAAAGTGTAGAAATTCCAAAGAAATGTGAATGAATGTTTTGGAACTAGAAGCATTTTTATTTAGCATAGATAACTCAATTGAGAATGTAGTTATTTTTAGTTTTGTTAGAATTAGTTACTCTAATAAATCGCACTTGAATCTAAGACTTTGAATTTACATTGATTGAAAGTCGAAAGGTTAAAAGCGCGAATGAAGACCCCTAACATGTGAACAACTGTGGAGGAAGATAATGATATTATTTCTTACTCATGAGTTGAAGTCATGCTTGACAATATTTTTCCATTTAAAACCATTCATTGATCTGCTTTGTAAAGCGTGTGGTAGTTGGAAATGAAGGTTTAACTACATATTATCCGTAATTGTGTATTAATAGTAAATTGTTGATGAATTGATGTAAGATTGATTTGGATGAAGAGTTGCTCAATCTGATAGTCATGGTACAAGTGTTTGGCTCAAAGGTAGTCATGGTACAAGTGTTTGGCTCAAAGGTACGGTTGGTTCCCAACTGGTATGAGTTTGCCAATTCTATAAGTGAATGGAGGAGCTTGAACATTTTTTTGGTTCTGCGATGGAAGTGAGTTGCAATGTTCTCATTGGAGAAACCATGATTTGATCAAAGACATAAGTTTGAGTTGGAATGATAAGCAGGAAGAACATAGATGATAACAATAGAGAGATTAGTCGAAGGGAAGCTGACCAGTGATAGTGGTAGAAGCGTGGGTGCCTAGAAACCATGAGTTTTACATTCAAGGGGGTTCATCAAGAGGTCAAATGAATCATGTACCTAAAGGACATCCTACTATACCGATGGTTGTAATGACCAATGACCCATGCATTATGTTGGATGATTGTCTCTTTATATGGACTTTGGCAGTTTGGTGATGTATGATTGAGATAGGAAGAGAAAGTAATAGGTTGGACTAGACATAGACTTTGTTGATCAAAGGATGTGGTGATGATGAAGACTTAAACTAATCATGATAAAGACAAGTAGTCGTTAAGGGGGAGTGTTGGGATATGTAACTCCCACTTTTCTTAGTTGTGATCATAGTTGTTATTGTTATTATTGGTCATGATTAGGTAGAGTACATCTCTACTTAGAGTCTGTATCTTTGAGAAGTTGTTAGAACTAATTGGATTTGAGAGATTCTCTCCAACTAGATATTTCCTAGTTTGGTGTGAGGTTGAGATATT
>SNQJ01S0029671.1:49003-69262 GCA_010110895.2 Picea sitchensis | reverse complement strand
ATGAAGACTTCATTGTATGCACAGATGCATGTAAAGAGGGACTTGGTGGAGTCCTCAGTCAAAATGGGTTTGTTATATGTTATGAATCAAGGAAGTTGAAGGAGCATGAAAGACACTATGCCACTCATGATTTGGAGTTGGCAGCCATAGTGCATGGCTTGAGGAAATGGAGACACTACCTCATGGGTAAAATGTTTGAGCTAAGAACAGACCATAATGGTCTGAAATATTTATTTGATCAGCCAACTCTAAATGCTAGGCAAAGCAGATGGTTAGAATTTCTGAGCGAATATGACTTTGATATAAATCATATCAAGGGGAAAGAGAACAAAGTGGTTGATGCACTCAGCAAAAGAGTGCATGAAATGCGCGCTACAGCCATTAACATGTACCAATCCAATTTGAAACCAAGAATTATAGAGGTTGCCAAATCAGATTTGCAATACAAGGAATTAGTGTAAAATTACAACAAGGTATTTTGCAGCAGAAAATTGAGGAATGCAAGCTAGATAATGATGAAATTCTCATGTACAGGGGCGGAATTTATGTACCAAATTCTCAGGAATTGAAAAGTTTGATATTGAGAGAAATGCATAATGTACCTTATGTTGGGCACCCAAGATATCATAAAACTATTTCAACTGTCAAGAGCCAATGTTATTGGCTAGGCATGAAGAAAGAGGTTGTTGATTTTATTGCCAGATGTTTGGAATATCAAAAAGTAAATATTGAGCATAGACACCCAGCTGGTTTGTTATAGCCATTACCCATTCCTGAGTGGAAATGGGAAGTTGTAACAATGGATTTCATCACTAAACTTCCCAGAACAAACAAGCAACATGATTCTATCATGGTAGTGGTGGATAAGCTTACTAAAGCTGCCCATTTTATTCCAGTTAAGCTCACTCACAAGGCAGGAAACATCGTTGATGTTTATATGAAAGAAATTTCTAGATTACATGGCATACCCAAGACAATTGTGTCTGACAGAGATCCAAAATTTACCTCAAAATTTTGGAAGGGATTATTTAATGGATTTGGAACAAATTTGAATTTTAGTACAGCTTATCATCCAGACTTAGATGGTCAAATAGAGAGGGTGAATCAAGTGATTGAAGATATGTTAAGGATGTATGTGATGGATAAACCATGAAAATGGGAAGACTACCTACACTTGGTAGAGTTTGATTATAACAATGGGTACCAAGCATCTCTAAAGATGAGACCATTTGAGGCACTTTATGGCAGAAAGTGAAACACACTAGTAAGATGGGATAACCCAGCAGACAGAGCAGTGGTTGGGCCAGATTTGCTCAAGGAAATGGAGGAGAAAATGATAAAAATAAAACAAAATTTAAAGGTTTCCCAAGACAAACAAAAAAGTTATGCTGATAAGGGAAGAACTCACAGGGAATTTAAAGTGGGTGATCATGTATTCTTGAAAGTGAAGTCCAACAGAAGTTCCCTGAAATTGGGAAATTGTTCGAAGTTGTCAGCTCGCTATTGTGGGTCATTTGAAATCCTAGAGAGGATTGGTCCAGTGGCTTACATGATTGCATTGCCTGCATCTATGTCTGTTCATAATGAATTACATGTATCATTACTCAAGAAATATATACCTGATGTTAATCATGTTATTGATTGGAATGTGATTCAGGTGAAGCAAGAAAGTGCTTTTCAAGTGCATCCAGTACACATTTTGGATTGAAAAATCAAAAAACTCTGGAATCGAGCCATAGGGCTTGTAAAGGTCCAATGGACCTGGTACGGTCCTGAGGATGCTACTTGGGAGCATGAGGATGCAATGCGGGCATAATACTCTCATCTTTTTGAATATTTTTGAAATTTTGTTGTATATGGGTACATGATGCACTGAGGACAGTGCATAAATAAGGGGAGGGGATTGTAACATCCCTAGGCCTAACCCAATTGTAATGTAAATGAAAATGTACTTAAGCTGGTGAGATGATTCATATCATTTTGTATGCACATTTCATGGCATAGTGCGTGCATGTACTGCGTAGTGAAATGATGAAGTGTTCACATTACAGGATACCGCGCGCAACATCTTAAGTGCGCGTGATTGTGAGTCCAGTGAGCCTTTGTGTATATGCTATGTTTTATAGGCTAGAGAGCCAGTTATTATAAGCTAGGATGCTTATGTTTTGATTAGGCTAGAGAGCCTAGATGTTAAAGGCCAGTGCACCTCTTTTTGTATATGTCTCATGATTAATATAAAATACATCATTGTGCACAGACCGACCATGATAAAAGAGATGGGGGACTAAACTCCACTAGTTAGGGAAAGGGAGGGGCTAAGTTAAGGAAAGGCGCTAAGCTATGGAGCTTAAGCTAAAAAGGAATATTATATTAATATTTATTAAAAATAAAGTATGGATAATTATTTTATCCTAAGTTCTAAAGTTGGGGACAAGTGGGCCAAAGTAGCTCCCAACATGACAAGTGTCAAGTTGGGGACATGCATACATATTGTTGGGACTTAGTTCATTTCCTATCAACTTTTTCATCATCTTTCCCATCATTCCTTCCATCATTCAATCATCCATGAGCATGAAGACATCCATTGAGCTATATTTTGTACCTTCATGACTGTACCTGAGCTTGTATCCATGGCCATTTTGTGAGGGTGTAGTTGGTTAGATTGGGAGTTGGATTGAAGAAGCGGGTTGTTAGGCCAATGGGATATTGAAGAGGTGGGTTGTCAGGCCCGTGAGAAATTCTCTAAGTGAGAGAATTATTGGGAATTGATTTCCTGGAGGTGCTAAACTACAGCTATAGTGCTCTGAGACTTCATGTTCGGCCTATTGTTGAAGCCCGGAAAGGAAGTGGGGCAGTCAAAGGACTGTTGAGCAGAGAAGGGGAACACTTCCTAGGTGGGACAGGCATGTGGGGAATGAGGGACTGTAGGCTGTTAGTTTGAGTTGGCTCCTATGACGGAGTCTTTCTTATTGTCTATGAGCCTTTAGCCTGGTTAGGAATCCCTTTACTCAGGTGGAGTTTAGTCCCAGCTCGAGGGTGACTCATTGTTGAGAGTAATGAACAGTGTGGTCTAAGGATGGGAGGTTCATGGAAGGTCTGCACGCATTTGGTGACATTATTACCAAGATAAGTGTCAATTGTGTGATAAATTTACATGTTGCATTGCTATTTACATGCTTATTTTTATGGGTTTTCATATGTGCGGTTATAACTATGTTTATTTTTATGGGTATTTCATGTATATGCTGCATGTATATGTTTACTATTATTTTAGTGTGAATCTTTGTATTTACAGATGTATTTGTATGTTCATGTTTTATATATAATGTTTCTGCAAGAGTTATGTGTGTATGTATCTTAATTGCATGCAGTTCAAAAAAATTATGTGGCATAGCTTAGTTGGATACTCAGTATGTTACAGTATGTTCCGCAGAGAGAACAATAATATTTCTCTAGCGTAGCGTGGCCCGGCATGGATGGTCGGGGACGTTACATTCATCCCTAACTTTAGCTAAACTGGAAGGCTGTCAAGCTATAAAAACATGAAAAATGGCTATTGTTGAGCCATGAGAACCCCGTGGTAAGCCATGATTGCCTAGAATATGTTGTGTTGAGGTAACACAAGCTAGAGGGAAGCCTCGACAAATAAATTCTGAGGGATGCCTTGACTGTAAGACTTGATAGAGTCTCTGGAATTCTGTATGTGCGAGAAAACCTTGGCAATGCAAGATGGATCACCCGAGGGACTGTATAGCAGAAAATGGGATGCCTCGGACTGGGCTTGGAGGGTGAGTGACCACAAGGAAGAGGAGACCTAAATAGTTCTTGTAAACTATTGATTGGGATCATGCACATGATGGGTAGGTCTTCCTGTGTAAGAAAATCTTGGCAAGGCAAGATGGATCACCCGAGGGACTGTATAGCAGAGAAGGGGATGCCTGAGCCTAGGTTTGGAGGGTGAGTGACTGCAAGGAAGATGAAACCTTGATAGTTCTTGTAAACTATTGATTGGGATCATGAACCCAATGGGTATGCCAAGGAAAAACAATGAGCCTGGATAACAAAACAACCATGTGGATACAAATCCACAAACTGCGCAGATAATTATTGTGCTAAGATTATGAAATTTTCCTAGATATTTTTGTGCAATGTTTTCGCATAAGACTATGATTAACGTGCTTGTTGTCCAAGAATTATTGAAATAAGGTGACCAATATTAAAGGTTTGAAAAAGGACCCAACTGAGGAAGAAGGATCAGTATTTCTGAAATAGTCGAATGAGAAAGGCATGATAGGCGTTTTTGAGAAAGAACATCGAGGACGATGTTCCTTTAAGGGGGAGGGAATTGTAACACCCATGTTTCCCCCAGCTTGTAATTAATCATAAAATAGGATTACCATGCTAAGGCATGTGGACAATGTAAATGTATTATTTTTAAACTGCCCATATCTAACTATTGGGGGGTGAAGCCTTGAAGTACAAGCCATGATATATCTAGAGGAAAGAAATCAGTTAATGAAGAAAGGACTAGTGGTTGAATCATAAACCACCCCCGTGAATGGAAACATGGTCTAGCTGCAAGATGTCAGCTTGAAGTACCACAGAGACCTACAGACCCGAGCTTCCTTCGGACAGAAGGAATAGGACAGATCGAAAAAACTTCCAGAGGAGGGAAGGTAAGATACATACAGAGACATAGTAAGAGAGTAGACAAGGGATGAGAGAACAAGCTCGTAAGAGAGATGTGTGAACCCAAAGGAAGTGTCAAGAACACGGTTGAAGGACCTGAATGCGAGCTTGATGTTGAGGAAGCATCTGATAAACCTCACAGGGTCATTGTGACAGAGAGAGTTTCTCTGAGAGATGGCGTAAATTCCCTATTGATATCATGGCTTGGCACGGGGGTGGCCAGAGTGCTAAGAATTAATGCCTTTGAGCCTATGGTTGGGTGGAAAGGCACACACCCACAGTCAATTAGTTGGATGCAACTTGTAATAGATAAGTATTCTCATACCCTGTGAAATTGAGTTGTAATTGTGTAAATATATTTTGAATGATCCAGGGATGGATATGTTTTCTTAATGATTTATACTATATCCATTTTTGGTGTCTCCTTGATTGTGTAATTAGGAAAGTAAGAAATTATATGGATTGTACATGTTTTGTATTCGTAAATTCTTGCACCCTATGGTGGCTTAAGTTAGATCCATGAACTATGAGTTCGTCGACCTTGGGCCCAATTTCACGTACGCATGTCGACACTCCTAGTCGCTCTAAGTCCCTTGGAGGAGGGATTCTATTAAATCTCAGGATAGATAGTGCCTGTATGCACAGGCTCTCTGCAAGGTAGGCAAAGACCAAGAACCACATAAGTTCTAGAGTTAATGGATGAGCATAAGGGGTGCACGGAAGAACCCTTCCAAGTGTTAAGTTCAAGAGGAAGAGCACCAAGCTCTTAATCCTTTCAGAGCTAACAAAGTTCAGGAAGAGTAACGAGCTCGGAGTATCGAAAGAGAAGGGTTCCTTTGGTTGGGAATCATTGTGGCGCACAAAGATGAAATTAGTGGACATGCTAGTTCATGACCTGCAATCAACCCACGTCATTGATCTCATTGGGAATGGAAGATCAACGACTAGGATTAGACTAGAGTCAAGTGAGCACTTCCCATATTGCAGACATTGGACCCCACAATCATTGTGAATCGTTGATCTATGAACGGAGATCGAGGGTGGGGAATCATTGCAAAGCACGAAGGTGAAATTAGTGGGCGTGCTAGTTCGTGGCCCACTATTCACCAACGTCGTTGATCTAGTCGAGATGGAAGATCAATGACTTCGATTAGACCGATTTGGGCAAGTAATTTACATATTGCAGAGGTTAAGCTCTCTGATAAAGAGCACGCACGTTGGGGCCCCGCAATCATGGTGAACCATCGAATCTGAGCACAAAAGGGATGATAGTCATCTTATCTAAGATAAAGTGTATGTGTTTTAAACTTTGCATGCCTACCAGGATTGACTTGCCAAAGTCCCGAAGTCTTGAAGTGATTTGGAACCATCCATTGCCAAGAGGTACAGGTGGTGTAAGTCTGCGGGCTCTGGGTAAAGACCTGAAGTAGGTCATGGTTGTTGATCCCCCGAATAAGTACGTGGCAATAGATCAAAGTCTCTGGGTGAATGCACTTTGGAATAAATGAGGGTGTAGAAGCTTGGAACTACCGAATCCTGAAGTGTCGGATTTCACCCTGAAATTTGATAGAAGGAGATGCGTTTCCGGAGATCTAACACTCCAGGAGGATTTCACTCCAGAGGTTTGCGTTGGTGATTACTTGAGACTCTCGAAGCGTGAAGTCCTAAAGTGATCTGAAGCCATCGATTCATAGGAGACATGCGTCGATAGATCATTAGCTCCGGGTAAAATCCTTTCGGGAGAAAATGAGTGTGAAAAGGTATAAACTCTGGAATGCTAAAATCCTGAAGTAAACCAAGACCATTGATCGGGAAGGATGTGTGGTGCATGATCTGTGATTCCGGAAGAACGTACTCTAGGAGGATGGATTGTTGGAGCTTTCGGATCACCTAAACGTCGAAGTCCCGAAGTGAGTTGGAACCGTTCATCACCAAGAAGGGAACGTGGTGACAGATCGTTAACTCTGGGTGAAATCACTCCAGGAGAACACAAATAAGAAGAGTTTGAAATCGCCAAAGCCTGAACATCCAAAATAGTCGGGAGTCATTGATCTGCGAGAGGACACATGTCATCAAATCACGGACTCCGGGTAAAACATTCTGAGAGAAACGGAGCGTGAGGAAAATTGAGATTTGATACCTCCGAAAGTAGAAGTCCTAAGTGGATGAGAACTGTCGATTTGAAGGTGTACATGCGGTTCCAGATCCATAACTTAGGAGGAAAGCGGAGGGGGAAAATGCCTAAGTCCCGGAGGAGAATCTCGAACATTGGTCGAGAAGGGAACCAAGGGGCGGTTGATCTGGTTGAAAGGAACAAAGTCTCGAAGAGAAAGAAGATCCACCTATTGAGGAGGATGTGTGGCGGAGGATCTCTTATTTCAGATAAATCGCTCCAGAAGAAATGAAGGTTTGAGAATTGAGATTCCTAGAGCCTGAAGGGTGAAATCAATCGCAGCCATTGATTGAAAGGGACAGGTTTCAGTAGATCTTCCACTTTGGAATATTTCCATGTGGAGAAAAGTGAGGATTGAGAATGGAAACTCCCAAAGGCCAACCTCATGGACAAGATCGTGGCCATATATCGAAGGGAGACAGGTGGCAGCAGTTCTGAAGGTCTGAAGGTCGGACTTTGGAATATTGACAAGCAGGCAAAATTTGAGAGTTGAAACACCTGAATCTTGAAGTCCAAAGTAAATCTGGACCTTCATATCTAGAGTAACACATGGCGACAGTTCGCTAGTTTCAGATAAATGTGTCTAAATGTTCAATCAAGAAGTGAGAAACCCAAATTTCGAAGACCCGAAGGGATTGTAGTCATTGATCTACGGAAGACACGCGTCAGTGTACTGTCAGCTTCGGATAAAATCCATTGGGGGAAAATGAGAGTTGAGATTTGAGATTTCTGAAGCTCGAAATCCCAAACTGATCGGAGTCGTCAGTCTAAGAGAATACATGGAAAGAGATTTTCCATTGCGGGAGAAGGAAAGCTTTGAGAGTTGAGAACTCTGAAACCCGAATCGTGAAACAAATCGCATTCGTTGATTTTAAAGGGACAGATCTGAGTTTTCATTTCAGAAGCACCGTTAAGTTCATAAGATCAATGGTCCTGTTGCATTGCAGGGACCGAAGGTGCATGAACTTTAAAAATTTGAGGGTAGGCCGCAATCTAGACCACGGTTTTGGAGAGTGGACATGTGGAGGCTCAAGGAGAATTGTGTGGAGAAAAGTAGTTTGGTTTCAAACCACCCTTGGCCGCGCCTGCAATCGCATGGTTATGTAAGTTCATTTCCCAAGGTCACATCAGGGAAGGGCTTATCAAAAAAGGAGCTAGCGCCCAAACTCAAATATTTTGCAAGCATAAAAGGGGAAGGTCACGGGTACCATTAGATCTGCACCTGGAAGTCGAAAGAGTCTGCGTTTAATTACAGAACGAGACCATCAAGGTCTCAGAGATTCGTTTGGCTCCAGAATAGGAGATCCTTGACTAGGAGGTCGGACTAGTTCCCCGAATTTCCAAATTAGAAACCATGGATAGAGAATCTATCCTTTAAGAAAAGTGAAACTTTGTATGCCCCGTCGTGGGTGTGTTACAGGAAAAGTATTGATCATGACCATAAAAATATATACTAATTCTAGTAAACAAAATCCCTATGAAAAAATGGTGATTGAAACTCAAACGTCAAATCTAAGCGTCGAGCGATCTCGGTCGTCGAGTTTCATAACCAATTTCAAGAGGGAGTTTCGTGAGCCGAGACACCGGAGCACCAGACCCTGGAAGAATTATAAGTCCAAGTCCCTTTTGGAAGTCCCAATACGTCAATTTCCAGGTACCAGGGTTCCATCCCTGGTTCCATGCCTTGTTACATAAGCAAGAGAGAGAGAGAGAGAGAGAGAGAGAGAGAGACGTCATGGTGACATAGTGTGCCAACTTGGTAGCCATGGTGTTACAGGGCTAACACCTGTCCACATCTAATTGCAGACAAGTAGAGTGTGGTCCCTGACAATCTTAATCCCTTTGCATCGACTTATTTGAATTTTTGGACGACAGATCTACCGGTCAAAATATCTTAGTCGTTGAAATTCCTTAGTAAATCCTAGGATTCATAATCCTCGGGATTAACGTAATTAAATGTCACTGAATTACTAGATGGTGCACCTCGAGATTTTTAGGTTAGATGATATAGGGAAAGTGTCGAGGTTCGAGATCCACTTCAATGAGAACCATCGATCTATTAAATGACGTTCTAAATCTCCACCATTTTATCCTTAGAGTTGTTTCCACACCGGAGTTGTGGAAGGAACCTTAATAGAAATTTGTTCGAAGTGAGAGAGATCTCAGTCATAGATCTCATAAAATCATAACCCTAAGAATTAACCCAGAAATCCATCCCTTAATCACGATATTACCTTAATTAACCACCTCGTAATCCTTGGAAGTTGGGCTTCAGGGGATTTTCGTAGTTACATTTCATCGAGAAAGTCCCAACATCCAGTACTCGGTGGTGATGTGTCATGCTATGAATGGCCCACATGTTGTGACATGGGAGGGCCACGTATCACACGTTGACGGTGTCATGTGTCACATCAATTTAGCATCTTTGGATGAAGGTCCAAGTGGAAAATGAGTGCCATGTATTGAAGCGGTACAAGTACCACGTGTCATTCCAAGTGGCAGATAATGGCGAGGTCATGTGTCAAAATAGATGAAATTTTTTGGATAGGGCCGCATTTCCTAAGCACCAACTCATGGAAGATCAAACCTTTCTGAGCTACATGAATAATGAAAGGATTGAGGTCTTGACACCCCGAGATCCGTGATTCTGAGGTCCTGTGGTCCTGAGGGTCTGGTGGCTAGGTGGAAGGCTCCATACCAGTGCCACGTCGATACACAGTCAGTATCCACACCCTAATTGGAAGAGAAACTAGGACATGTCAGTGCCATGTCAGATGGGCAGGATGATGTAGATGCCATGTGGCAGTAAAAAATCCTTTGGCCAATAAAGCCTCTAAATATTTAAAAGGGCATAACACCAAGCTCCATTTAGAGAAAAATTAGAGTGGTTGAAAATCCCTCAGAGAATAGAAGACGATGGTTTCCTTTTTAAAGGGATTTGAGGAGGCTTACAAAAACCAAAAATTTAATACCCTAGCCCTCAAAAAGATACTTAGGGGGTTGGGTGTGTTACATGTTGTCGAAAATTCCAACCATTTGATGACCTCTACTGAGATAACATTATTTTTTCTTTCTCTATCAACAATGAAATGTAGTGGAGCACCATTCACCCACATATGCGAGTGAAAAAGGTGCTCACCTTCCTCCATCTCTTATGGTTCATTTGGCTAGATATTTATGGTAGTGATTGTGGCACTAAGTTTTGCATCGATGATCTGCTTCCCCTTGTCTAGCTCTGAATCAAAGCCGAAGCCTGGATCTGACTCTAAGTATTTCAACTTGGCCATTAATGACTTCTTTGAGCGACATTCATCGGTGTTGTGCCAAGGGTTTTTATGGAACTCGCACAATTTTCGAGTGTCTTTCTTTGTCTTCCCATTACCTCTATTTTCTTTTGTCTTAGACTAGTTTTATTGAGTTTGTCCCTCCTTACTTTATTCCTTTTTTGGTGTGTTGGGGCCTCATTTTCCCTGCTTCTATTTTGATGCATTTGCATATCCAAAATCCCATGTATTCTGTGGCTTAAAGTTTTACTCAATTTTGGTAGCATATCGATACGTGACTCCTAGTGATGAGATGTCTAGAAACTCATTTTCTATTTGGATGTACCTATGTAGATCCCCGTGATATTTTAGAACAATATTACGCTCAGAGTCTCTAATACCTAGCTTAGTGCACAAGGTATGGAAGGTTTTGTGAACTCTAGCATTGTTTAGTCATGTTGATGCTCAGATCTGTCAAGACCACAAAAACAACCTCATGAGGACATTCGTCCCCATTCATTTTTAGAGAGGTGGTTCTCCTCTTTGGCTAAAAGATATATATTTGGATATCTTGGAGTAGGGAGAGTGCTAGGAAGCAAACCCCAAATCTTTATTGCTTGGATTTATATGAAAACGGTTCTTCAATAACTCAGTATGATCTTTATGTTCAGCAAGAAGTTCTTTACAAATAAAATATTGAAGAGGAACTTCAACATCAGAAAATAAAAATACTCAACACCACATCAAGATCAACCCTAAAGTAATTCTTTGTAGAGTCTTTGTCATAAAATATATCTAAGAATATACAAAATCAATTTTACAGTCACATATATGCCTACAAATTCTCCATGATCATATATTAAAAGTCTTGGAATATTACAAGAAAAACACTGAGAACTCAACCCCATGATTGTTTCAAGAAAACAAACACAAAGCTTTGAGAAAACACTGAAGAAGAAGAAAATAATGGAGAAGAATGAAAATATTTGTTTGCTTACCAAAATCTTGATTACATAATTATGGATGGTATGTCTCTTTCCTTCTCCTTTGAATTCCCTCTCAACAATGAATTATGAAACTCATGAAGTCTCTCTTTTCCCTTTTTAAAGAAATGTTCTTCTAACTACTTGAGTAGTTAGGGTTTTTTCTTTTTTCTCTTTAAATTCCTTTTTTTTTATCAAAACACTTTAATTAATAAAACATTGGAATCTCATTAATGACTTTAATTCATTGATATTCTTTCTTTAAATTGGGCCCCAAAAATATTTAAAAAAAAAAAAAAATTAAATAAACTTTTATTTCGAATAATTTTTATTTTGTTGTCTCCTTTAAGAGATGATTGTGTTTTAATTTTCTTGTAATTATATGGATATTTTCATCCCTTTAAACCACTTCTTATTTTATCTTTATCTTCTTATCTTTCCAACTATATAAAATTTTCCCAAATCTGTCGCCCAGATCTCAAGATATGAGCTTGTGAAGTTGAGTTGTCATGCATGTCCATTAAACATGCAGTTGGCTGATATTTTAATTTCTGAGACAAATGTATCAAATTTCAACACTTGAAACCTGTAATACCATCTTCTACATCTAAATACCTTTCCAACGGTATAAATTTTTCATTATCCCGACACCCGGAGCTCAAGTTATGGCATGTGCAATATTAACACTCAACCACCATCAATCGATTGTCTTGGGTAAATCACAACCCTTGGATGAATTTCATGCCCCTTCATAAAATTGGCCCTTTTGGTTGAAAATTATATCCCACATGCATTGTGATATTATATTTTTCATGGTATATAATACTAAGTGTTTCATACACTTAGCAAGAAACACGAGAAAAAGATTATGAAGCATAAGGTGTTCGACCCTTAGAAAATTGTTGAATAAAATAATAATTTTGGAATCTCATCGTCGTCCACATCATGCCCCATCACCATGATGATTCATACAATAATATTTTTCCACATGTCATCAATTGGTAGGACAACAATATACCAATAACAATCTAACATTTTTCATCCAATAAGATCACGTCATGTGTCTCTCTTTTTGTATGTTGCCACGTGTAATGCTCCAATAAGAATATCCGATGTGTCTCCCTCCACAAGTTGTCATGTGTCACAATTCCATGCTTCCATGTTGAATATTCTTATTGGTTCATGGTTTAAATGGTGAAAACTTTGGAATAATGGTTAAGTATAGGAAATCAGACAGAAGGGTAAGTGAGGGGAAGGGGGAAGATTTGTAGACAATGGAAGTTAAAAGGGTAGTTTGTAGATTGTGGGAGAGGGTTGGCAGGTTGGGGAGTGAGGTGAGTAAGGGTGACCGGTGTCTTCCCGCTCACGAGATATATTAATTTAAAAATGTTTAAGGAAGGATAGGGTAAGGAGATGATAGGGGGCGGGAGTAATTTGTAGGTGGTAGAGGGACAAGGGTGGCGTAAGGTGATGTAAGGGGGGAGCTAAAGTGTAGGTAGTGGATATAGGAACATGGTGGGTTCGCGAGGATGGGAAGGTGAGGGAAGTGAGGATATGAGTCTGAAAACCTGATGAGGAGATGAGGAAAGAGTCTCAAAAGATACTAAAGTGTGGAGACTAGTGGAGTGTATGGGAGAAGAGTGAGGTAAAGTATGGAGAGAGAGATGTTGAGTGAAAATTCCAAGTGTTGAGAATGAAAGAAGAGAGGAGGCGTGTGAGGAAAATAAATTGAAATAAAATCTAAGTATGGTATAATTGTAATATAGGAGAGGAGAGGAGAACATGTATACATAGAAATATTCTTCAAAATCGGACCTCTGGACAATATCTTGAGTAACTTAGGCATATGAAAACAGATTTCTGATCTGAAAAATGTGTGGCGAAGCTAAGACTGAGGGCTGCAGAATGAAATTATAAAAGTTTAAAAAAAATATTCTTTTGATATCAAGGATTTTATGAATCCAATAGAGTGAAAATATAGATGACCAAGTTTTGGTCAACAGGTCCCGCTCCTGATGCATTGTGGTCCATCGCATGTACTGGTCGTTGTAGTTTCCAATAGGGTAATATTGTTCCTTGACGACATCCATAAAAGAGTCCCAAGTGGTCTCAACCCCAAATATTCCAAAATCCTCTGTGGAGTTTTGCTCATAGTAAGTCTCCCACCAATGTTTGACATGGGGGACGCCTTAAGGAATGCAAAGGTGATCTTTTCCCTATTGGAAAAATTGTGGACAGAGAACTAACCTTCTAGTAGATTTAACCACTTTTCCATAGCATCCACATCTATCTAACCTTCAAATATGGAAATATCAAAATTAACTTTCACCTTGAAGGGGGCGACACCTCCAAAGTGTTAAAATTTCACTTAAGCAGTTAAGTGTATTCAGTATTCTTTAACTTTAAAATATTAAATTAATAATTGCATGCATAAGAATCACTTAAATAAATACATCCACAGTATACACAAGATTTATCCTGGGAAACCCTCTAGGGGGAGAAAACCCAGCAAATCTTCTTCAATATAGATTCATCAACAAGTACAATGTATCTCTTAAGAGATATCTCACCAAAAAGAATATAATCATAAGATAGACCAGAAACCCTAACCAAAATAGGGTAGCGCACCACTAGACCGAGATAGTCCTCCAAGAGATAACCAAAACCCTTCACCAAAAAACCCTTACCCTGTAGTTGCGTCTCCTCCTCATACTTGTACACTTTTCCTTGTGAGAGAGCACTTTTGTTGTGTGTACTTCAAGTGAGGTAACTATCCTCTTATAAATACAAGTTGAGCCACCCTTTAATTAGTTCAGGGTTGACTTGTATACTTTACCCTTTCTAATTTACATTTGACTTTTACAAAGGAACAATATGGCTGAATTTTACAAAGGCACAATAGGGCCGACTTTAGAAATACATCATAATATTATTCTTTTGGGTTTTGACTTGGTCTAATACAATATTGATACAATAAGAATATATTTTGAAGCTACTCAAACTTCAACACAAAGTGGTCACTTGATGAAGATGCATCTACTATTGTCAGCAGTCGTTGAAGGATTTGGGATAAATTATCCATCATCTCGTTCCTTTGTTGCACGAGGAATTTTTCTAGAAATGGCTTAATAGGATCTCCCTCTCCCTCGTCTCCCTTTTCCTCCTCCATGGTCAGCCATCAAGGTCGGCGAGGATAGTCTTCCAAGGGCTTAACTAGTTCGAGTCCCAATGTCTTATACCCTAACCTCATTGGGGACATGCACAGAGAAATAGATAAAGAGCATCCTGCTCTGATACCATTGATCCAAATTTATGAGGTAATGAAATGAAACATATAAATAAGACATAAACACAAAGATATAGTAATACTCAATTTCTATTAAAGTATGAAATATGCAGAGACTGTAAGAGAAAATACATAGTGAAATGAACTCGCCACAATGGTGGTATCGTATTTCTGAGAAGAGATGTGATGGCATTGTGCATTTCTAAGAAGATGATTACAATGAGGATCCAAACTTCTTTTTAGAATAAAGCATAAATGAGAAAACCCTAAACATCCAAAAACATAACCCTAGAAGATGAAACACCAAAAGGTTTTTGGGCTCTGAAGTGGGTATTTGATACATCAACTTCCCAAGGGTGTAACATTTTCATATGACCTATGTTTAGGGCACTTGACACCTCGTTGGAAAGGTCTAGCCGATAAGTACACATTATGAATGGCCCAATACAAGCCTCCATCATAAATTGGGCATTGCCACGTCAAAAAAATGTCATTTGGGGCTTCAAAATGGCCTTGGAAGTTTGGGACCCAAACAACTGTAGAAAAACTAACAAGATGGAAACTGTATTTTGAGCTAGTGGAATAGGTGGGAGGCCACCAATGTCCACCTAGATCATAATTTCATAGCATAAATATTAGAGATAAAATTCATAATGACAATGGAAATTTGAGATGATAATATATTTGTGTGAATAAAGTCCTAAGTATACTAGGTATTAAAGCATGATCTAGGTGCACACTTTTTAGGCATGTTGGGCATCTTAGGAAGAGTCCCTTATTAGAAGGGTTCAAAAAAGGTTAAAAAAAATATACATGAGTTCTTCTTCTTGGACTCAATATGTATGGGGTTCGTGACCTCAGTTCAAATGGTCACAATCCCTTATATAGCCATACCTTATTTCTATTCCATGCATGGTAGGCAATGTCTCTCATCATTGATCTCTTTAGAGTTCTAGTAGGTCAAGGTTGCATGCACAAAGAAAGTTTCCACCTAGGGTTAGTGACCATGCTATGCCATTTTTAATATATCACCTTGCTTATTCATCCCTATATTTACTACCGAGGTTGACTTATTATCACATCGATTGATGTTAGTCTTAGTAATGTAATCATTGTTTATTCAAGATTTCCTTCCTTGAGGTGTTCAATAGTGATTTAAGCTGTAAAATCTATGACTTTTTCTATGTAACAAAATTTTTATAGGATTGTGATATAAATTGTACAAGTTTTTTTTAACAACTCTATTCTTGATAATGGTATCATAAACAATGCGTTTTAACTAGAATTATTTGCAAGATGGAGAACCTCTTTATTGATCCAATCTTTGAATTATTTGATGTAAAGCGAAAGGGAGTTAATTATTTTGGTGAATTTGTTTGATATCTTAGTGTTTTCCATCCAAATGCACCTCAAGAACTTATAAGATTGACTTTTCATTCAAGCTATATGATTTGCATTGCACTGGATTTATCAAATGGGAAGAGGTGAAACAAATGTTAATAACACTTTTACATGAGTCAAAAATGAAATATTACAATGTATGCTATGAATAGATTATTCCTCCCCAACTTCGATTACTATCTTAGGCCTTCATTACCTATGCTTACAACTAACCACTATAAGGTTTATATAAGAAGACTCATAGTCTTGAATAGATTTGGGTTCTTATCCAAAGGTTCACAAATTGTAATTCCATGTTCAATAAGGTTTATATAAGAAGACTCATAGTCTTGAATAGATTTAGGTTCTTATCCAAAGGTTCACAAATTGTAATTCCATGTTCAATGTTGATTAAAGTTTTCATGGTTCAATTGCATGAGTTTATGCAACAAATTTACATAGAATTTAACAATATTGTGATTTCATCATGTTTGAATATTTACTACTCTAAAGAGAGCACATTTTCTTAATCGGAATGGTAACCACGGGTCACATATTAAGGTTAATATTCATTCTTCCAAAAGAAAAAAATTACTAAGAATTGGTCCATACAATCTAACCTTGAATTCTCAATCCTTAGAGATCGAGCTTAATATACAAGGTATGATTAGAAGTAGCAACTATTATGAATTTTTTTTAATAAAATATTTGATCAGATCCTTTCTTAACATTTACAACATTTTTTTTAATTTAACTAGTACAAATTCTTATCCAATAACTTAATTGGTCTTTCATATTCTTTTATCTAAAAGAGAAAGTGGGTAAGAKAAAGTTTGAATATTTAATTTTAGTGATTTTTCCTACCTAAGAAGGCCCATAACCCTAATTATTATAATGTGGCTTTGATACCATGTGTAAAGAATATTCTTTGRAACAACATKTAATCCATAGTTAGTATTGTACAATGCTCTCAACAAAGTATAATTAGTTTATTACATCAAGATTTTTAATTAAACCTTTAAGCACATGTCCATAGAATCTAATAATTATTTTTAAAGTTAATAAATGTTTAGAATTCACTAATCATGCATTCAAAGTTGAATTCAAGAAAGAAAAATAAAGCTACATAAATTCTATTTCAGTTTTTATTAATTATAACTCTATGGAATTTTATAAATAACTTACAATAGAAAATTTATAGGATGCCATAGAATTACTAATTCTAGATTATTCATAATTTAGGAAAACAAATTTAAAATTTTATTACCTATTCAAGAAGTTTCTAAGTCCAAGATTGAGCTCAACTACATATCTCCTAATGGATAATAGTAACTGGTGAGAAATTAGTGAAGGGTAGAAGACTGTCCACCCATTCAAACCCCTCAATTAGAAATGTTGAGAACCCCCAATCCTACTTCCACCAAAATTCTATTAGTTTTTCTTCCCTTTCAGACAATTTCTCAACTAAACATATTTACCAAAATTTTCCCTAGCCTATCTCCCCTTCTTAGCTATTTAGTCTCATACAACTTCATGGAAATAGATCATAAAAATATAAAATATAGACATACTCTTCTCTCTCACAAACCAAGTACAATTAACACTTATAGAAAACTTATACCAATAAATATCGTCATGCCCAATCCCACCATCATGCTACTCAAAACTTCATTGTTCTTAAAAATGTTGTTTACATATCCATTCGAATTATTACCCCTCAACACCTTAACAAATAAATATACATCCTATTTAATTCCCTTCAAGCCAATGGCTATTCTATTTCCCAAATTAACCAAGCTTTTTTCATTGTTCTCCATCCAAAAATGAAGAACCTCCCTTCCTCTTCTCCTCGAATACAAATTTAGCTCCCTTGCATTCACAAAACCATTGATCACATTCCTGAGATATTATCCGAAAGGAAAATTAAAATTGTTTTCAAACCTCATAAAAAACTTAAAAAGTTATTCAAAAGTGTCAAAGATAAATCTGACCCCCTACTCTGTCAAGGTGTTTATCAGATTCCCTACTCATGTGACAAATTTCATATTGGCCAAACTAGCATATCTATCCAAAATCATATCAAAGAACATATTGTTGATAGTTTTCATAATCACCTTACTAAATCCTCTATCATTGATAATTCCCATAATCAAACCCCTTGTTCTCTTTAATCACACCAAAATATTATCACCTACTCCCCACTATCCCTCACACATAACTAGGGAAACCACTAAAATTGAAACACAACCTAACAACATTAATCGATAAGATTGATACAAATTCAACCACTCTTTAAAGGTATCCATCCATCACCTTTTCCATTAAACCCTCCCTCCCCACCCCACCCCTCCCCTCCCCTCCCCTCAATTTATCCTGGTACCCTTTTACTCTTATCATTTTCTCCTCTTTATTTCATATCCTTAATTTGTCTCTTATCATTACATTATTTACTATGTGATCGAACCAATTCTAATTCGATCTACTTTTCTTCACAAATTTTCCTTTATTTCAAATATCTATAACAATATCTTATTAAACTCTCTCCTTAATAAAGTTAATCCTTAATCCTTTCTTAATATTATATTTTCATCTTAAGCTTGTTATATATTATTAGAACCTAGGTGGGAAGGATAACACTCCATCCCACAACCACTCTGGCTAGACCCAATTGACATTATTTTCATTCTACCAGTATGTTATTTAATTTCCTTTTAAATCTTATGTCCAAATTTAATCTTAAATATTTAATTATGATTTATTGCACTTTGATCATGGTATTTTTCAATATTTTAAATTCTTAAAAAATTGAATATATCAAATTTCAAAAATATGTATTTATTCATTTATCGGTATCTTGAATCATTTTCCTTATGTAAATTATTATTATTTTATAATGGTTAATTTCTTTAAAATCTATTTATTATTCTATAGGCTCACTAGTTTCTATATTTTATAAGTTTTATTTGGATCCTGTGTTGTTGGAATGTCCATTCAAAATGATGAGATGTTTCTAAACTCCAACACAATTCATATTCATAAACTTTATTCAAACTAGTTATTCATATCCCCATTTTATCTTTCTATTTTTTAATTTTGTTTAATTATTGTTTATTTTTGCCCATGCCAAAGTGACTTACATTCCCTAATCCCCTCACAAGATTAATTGAGTTTAAATATTTTGCATAGTATTACGTTGAAGTTTTATTATTGTTATTATTGTTATTATTATTATTATTATTATTATTACTATATAGAGAGAGAGGGAGAGAGAAAGAATATATCCCAAGCAATGGAGAGGGGTGTTATCCTCCCCACCCAAGAACAATTCTTCCAAGTGACATGTTCATATCTTAATGAGTATATTGTTGTATCAACCTTGAGTCCTAAAGAATATGGTTTACCCTAGGTACCTTTCTCCGAATGAGGGGAAGTTCCCAATGGGTTTCCCTGAGATATGTACTTCATGAACAAAGTATATGTGTGTATGTGTGTGTAATTTACATTATATTTATTATATATATTTTACATTATTTACAATTACTTATTTATCCTATTAATATTTACTTAGTTTCCTTCTATATTTCAATGCATTCTATATATATATATATATATATATTTCAAACACTCAATTACACAAACCATGTCTCAATAACAGCAAGCAAACTATATTTATTTTTTTTGTAAGTTAGGGTTTGTATTAATTCCTATCAAAAAAATACAATAGTTTGTAGATCATTTGCAAACGCGGCAGCAGTGCCTTTCTGGGAAACCACTATTGCCATTTTCCCATGGTCCTAGGTGGCATGGTGCCCATCTGGGAAACCATCATTGCCATTTGTCCAAAAAGGAAAATGTGTCATGCAAAAACTAAAAACTGCATAGCCACGTAGGGCACAATGCTGACAACTGGAAGTAAACTTAAGGAAAAAACATGGCCATTTTTTCATGGCTGCCAAAATGAGAGGAGAACTAAGCCTGAGACAAGAAAACATTAGAAACCTGGTCCGAGTTGCGGCCCGGTGTAGACTTGGCGCACCTATTCTTTTCCTTTTTTCGTGGTTTGTTATAGCATGTCGAAGATACTGAAGGAAGGACATCAAGGTTTCCACTCGGCTCCATCGGTCTGTGTCCATGTTCTTTATGTCGTGCATAACCGAATTAACCTCCCCCAAGTCATTTTTGAGGTCACTCAGAGTATACATGATCGTTGTTCAATCACCGCACCTGTCATAAAAGGGTCGAGGGTGCGAGGACTACTGAGAGTCTGAAGAGGAGGGAGGAGAGAAGGTGGGGTGAGGAGGGGAGGATGGATAGGTGTGTCATCGTGGGGGGGAGGGGGGAGGTGGTGCGAAGCCCAGCGAGTTGTCAAGGCGATCAAACCACTCAACCCTACAGGCGTATGGGTTCGAGAGAGGGGAGAGGTCAGGGGTGAGTTCGCAGAGTGGTTGGGCAAGTGCGGGCGCAACGACAGGAGCTAAGACAGGG